>JBBPLP010000010.1:0-152882 GCA_038089875.1 Fistulinella prunicolor | reverse complement strand
CACGACTTTTTAGATACACTGCGAGCGAGCAGAAAGGTTGTCAGCAGTGGTTCGCACGTTCGAACATAACCGTACGCGTTCACTTACCGAAGACGAGGTCGTACACGACATAGGGTATAACAACTTGCAACTTCGCCTGTTGGATGGTGTCGAGCGCGAGCAAGGTTTCAGGGAGAGATTGGGTCAACAGCGGTTCGAGCTGAGATTCGAGTTCGTCGAGCGATTTGTTGAGCTTCACAAGTTTGGAACGGATTTTGGTGGTGTCCGTCGACATATGTGATGACGGGTCGTCAAAAAAGGCGGTGTGGTGCGATTTGCTTGGTAGGGCGCAACTCTGACGTGGCTGGTATGAGTCCACGTGATCGAAGTGACTTTGTGGCGGTGTTACTTTTAGTGAGGTTGACAGACTCCATCATGGTGAGGCTCATGTTTTCGCTGTTGCGTTCGCTATCCAACATACTTTTGCGCAGTCGTCCGAGCTGCGATATACCGCGAACACGCAGCTGGAACACTGTGAGTGTCAAGAGATTCTAGAATGACATTGATATTGATGTTCATGCAAGTGCATGCGAGATACACTGGAACAGGTATGAACGCAACCCTTGATCATTTGCCCTGGTAATAAACACCATTTACAAGGACATGCCGACTTGAATAAATTGTGAGTCATGTGTCAGCGACGCTGGATAGATGACTCATGCGTACTTGCTCAGTGACTGGGTAACTCACCAACACCGAGATACGCTTTCGTCCATCGTTGGTCACTCTGCGTTGACATCTTATCTTGCCATTGCGGATGGGGAAGCTATTGGAAGAGTGAAATTCGAGATGACAGAGGTATGGCCCGCATGACTTCTGTCCGTGAAGCTAACATGGTCGCTCTAGCGAATGCTCCAACCTTGTGGCCCACCACCACGCAAAGATGAGGATTAAGTTGTCCTGTGTTTCTCGTCTGTGTAGGGACTGCACGCCCACTGAAGTTACACGCACGGGTGATCATTCTCCAGATTACACGCTCTTGGGATGTATGCTCGCAGTTGGTACGACGTCTTACATGTTATTTGGGTACATTAACTACATGTCGATCCTGCGAATGGCCCAGCCTTTTTTTACATTCTCCATTTGACCGCACATATCCCCGCGACTTATTGCCGACTGATGGACAACTTGCATGGTTGTTTCAGGCACCGTAGAAAAAAGGCCGGGAAATGTCGGGTATAGCTAATATAGTGATGTTGGGTAATATGGCATTTCCGGCTTTCGCTGATACATAGACCCTACCGACCAGGGTGATTGACGGTGATTGGAGAATAGATTATGAAAGAGGGATCCTATGACTTGGACACGAACTTTTGTGCGCCCTTCTCTGGTGCTGTAATATACATACTGGATTGACTGATCCGAGATGTGAAACAAGTCCGGTGCCATGGATCGTTGGAGCTAGAGACGAAGTGGGTTCATATCCCCTGTCAGACGTTCGGTTAGATTGTTGACTGGCTTCCTGTTCGGGAAAGTCTCACGGGTTTACGGATGAGGGACATACCGCTTCAGCACCGCCAATGTGGAGGGAGGCACGGATATTCATGGAGCGTTTTGAAAGCCGATGATCTAAGTGGACATGGAAATATTGAGGGGCCTGCGCCCGCAGTGGCGATGAATCTGAGGCGCACTCCAAAAGGTGGTCTGTCACTCAAAGAACAGAACGTTTCCTTTTATGGGGACTGCTTTGTCCCGGATCGCAAACGAGGTGTGTGTTGTATTTCGTCTGGTGGTTCTGCAGCGTCTCTGGGGCCGGAATTTGCGCGGAATCTGACCTGTTTGTTGGGATCAGGGAGGCTGGTGATGATGAATGACACACGAGTAAGCTCGGCGTTAAAATTACCAGCAACTACTACATTGGTCTTCCCGATGGCTATTAACTTATAGTTCCCATCTGGATCGCCACCTGCTCCTCCCCTTTCCGCTCCTCTGCCAACAAAGCATTCCGCTCCACCTCGTCCGTCCCATTGTCCCCCACGCACAAAGGGTTTTGGCTGCCTTCCACCAACGCTTTGGCACCTCGCCACTGTCTTGATACTACTTCAACATGCACCATCCCCTTTTAATTCCGTTTCCCCTTTTCCATCTGGCCGACGACGACGACTCCCCTTTCAACAGCTCCCATCCCACCCCTCGCTCTTCGTTTCTTCACCTTCGCGATCGTTCCGATTCGCAGTACGACGACGATCGCCGTCGCCGCCCGCATTCTCTGGCAAGTATCGACTCTGGCTACTTCAGCATAATGGGAAAGGAGTCCCCCATAAAATCCAAGCCATCACGCGTAGATTTGCGTCATCCCCTCGTTCCTATCAATGGCGCTCCCGATACCACCCAGGAATCTCCGAAGCGTGAAGGCGTTATCAGGAGTTTCCTAAGGAAGAAGAAGAGGTCCATGACCTCTCCGTCATCACCGGACGGCGATTCCTTCGTAATTGGCCGCATTCCACTAGACAATCCGATTCCGCGAACACAATCAGTCTCTTTCTCGCCGCCATCTCCGCCATCGAACCCACGTAGTTCTTGCGTGGAGCCCTTTGAACGGCAAGATCGCTTCATTGTGCGACGAGGAATGAAGCATCATCCATATTCACGCGACGATGCTCCGTATATGCTTGCATATAACAGGACTCTTCAGGACAAGTATGGCTTCCCCCTCATCATTGGTCGTATTTTCCTTCTGATCCTTGTCTAGTGATAAGTTCTCAGAAATTCTGTTGCGACGTCTCAACCCAAATCAATCACCGTCGTTCCATGATTTCACACACGCTTCCCCAAAGACCATTCTAGATCTCGGGTGCGGGCCTGGCGGATGGGCAGTAGAAGCAGCCGAATTCTGGCCATCTTCTCAGGTCATCGGTTTTGACCTTCTGGATCCTGCTCGCTTGCGTGTAGGTTCCGAGACTCCAAGCAACGTGCAATGGAGGCAAGGCAACTTGTAAGTGCTCTCGTGCACTAGATGTCATACATTACTAAGGATTCACGTCAGCGTCAAATATAAACTGCCGTTTCCTAAGAACATGTTTGACTTTGTGAGAATGGCTAACCTGTCTCTTTGTGTTCCCCACGAGAGATGGGACCATGTCCTATCGGAAGCCAGAAGGGTTTTGGCTCAAGGAGGGCGCCTCGAGCTGATTGACGACTATCTTTACTTCCCCTACACCAAGCACCCGCCACAACCGTTGGCGGATTTCCACGGCAGCCCGTTATCATCGTCTTTTGACGAGGACGATGAAAGCGGGACTGAAGAGGACGTAGATGCGAAACGGCGAGACGATGATGGCGATAGCGGTGGCGATGACGACGACGACGACGACGATGATTTTGTGAGCACCAAGAGCCGATTTTCCTCTCTCCTAGACACAGAAGACGACTTTTTCCCTCTACTTGCCCACGATCCGGTCTCCGAGTGGAATAAAAATGTAGACAACTCCAAGACCCTAGAGAAGCTCTTTGAAGACATGCTCTCCCGTAAATTCTCCATCCATCCCCAGCCAAGCAAATTCTTCGACAAGGTCATCGACAAGATTTTTGGGCGGTATAACCAGTGCAGACTTCACGAGTTCAACTTGTACTTAGCCCCACCTTCGACCCAAGACTCGGATGGTTCCTCTGTTGGAAGCTCAGAGAGCCAGGTTAGCGCCGGACTCAGGAAAGCCGGCAAGGACCTTGCCAAGTGGATGACAACGGTTGAGTGGGACCATCTCAAGGAGAAACAGCGCACGAAAGGCGACCGTTCTAGTGGAGAAAGCCTCCCTAACCTTCCCATGGTTCCTGATACGATCAATGCCAAAGTCGCTAGTCGTCTTGGAATCAAACCCATTCCATCTCCACCCTCCCACACCCACCCTGCTCAATCCCCTGGACTTATTCTTTGGCCGGCCACGTTCATCCCTATATCCCCTTTCGAACTAGAAATGCACGCTTGCAAACACTTACATTCACTCATTGGATGCAAGGCTGCGCTCCATGAATTCTTACAAGATGTCGCTCGAGAAAAACAGCTTCCTTTGGACGAGCAAATGGTGAACGATCTTATTTGGGAATACGAGAGGTACGAGTTCATGACGTCAAACTGAATGATAATCTAAGGGGCTCAACGTGTCTTACTAGTTTCCGTCGAAGACGGTTTAATTGGCCATCAGAGTGTCCTGATTCCCACCTTGACACCTCCGTTCCTGTCACGACGACACCTCGATCAAACACGTTCCGTAACTCACTCGAGCAAGCACGTCCACGCGCGGGTTCCGGCAACATGAGCGCTCCTCCCGACCCTTTATTCCCACGAGAAAAACTCGATTTTGTACGTTCCATCAGGGTGTATAGTGCTACCAAACTCGACGAAGAAATCCATTTCTCATGACCGCCACGACCATTGCCACGACCACTTGTCCCTGCATCATTGTTTATCACTGCTACCATTTCTGCAAATTCCTTGCATTAGTCCATGTCTGTCCCATTTGACAGGACACCACATTCCTTGCTTTCCGTGCTGCATTCGTCTGTTTTCATCGTGCCCATCACTATTCATTCATGGTGTTTCCACCGCATCAATGCTGTATCCATTTCGCTTAGACCACTCATTCTTCCCCCCGTCTCAACATTGTCTAGATTCCTTCGTATCCTAACCCACTGCCATCTGCATAGCATTCGTTGCGTACAGTAGCACCTCAGTTGTATGCTCAGTTGTATTTTTACATTCCTTGCAAGCGATTTAATACATTCGATGATCATACATCACCGTCCGTCACGACGATCGTTTCCACCTGATATCGTACAGAAAGAGTGGGCTCCATCCGTATCTCATCTCTAAAGAGAAGCGGGCTAGATCTACCCGAGACAGTAGGATCCCAGTCCGTGCGGGCATACCGCTCGCGAAAGTCGAGGATGAGTCTCGTGCCGACGAGCACTTCGAGGAACATGACCAGCGGGACGCATATATTCGCATAGAGCTCCTGTAAAAATGAGACGGCGTGAGCACAGGAGCGCATATACGCAGACCGAGTTAACGTACGGTGTCGCTCTGCCACATACTCATGACGACGGCACAAGCGACGAGATTTCTGCATCAACAGTGCGACGTGAGTATCGGTTCGTTGTCGCGTCCGATCCTGCAGTGGACCTGCACGTACTCACACGAAAAAGTAGCAAATACTGTCGCGGGCCAAGACGCTCATGAATGAGTTCACCCGGAGGCCCTTCTCGTCCACACATTTCCTGCTACGTTTCATGTTCTCGATAAACATGCGTGCAGCCAAGAGAAAGAGAAAGAGTTCGAAACAAAGGAAGGGGATGAAAAAGTATACAAAATTTCCGCTGATACCTCTGAACGAGCAAAAACGCTCTCCGGGAATGGAATTATTGTGCACTACATGTCCCCATGGTGAGCCTAGCCGCACGTGTTGGATCGAGAAGCTGACGGACCTTGGAGATGGCTATTGGGCCCAATTTCTCTCCAGATGATGAACGCGATCGCGGCAATCTCACATAAGAACGTCGTGAGCAACAGAGCCAATATCCGCTTGGACCGCCTGTACAGTGCATATATGCGGAGCTGCATCGTCGCTGCGAGGAGAAACGTCAGATGCACATACATTCTGTCAAGAAGAAATCAAGGACCTTGTGTAGCCCACGAATATACAAGTGCACCCCATGCACGGACCTGGAAAAGCTGTATGCCTACTCCAACAATCAATCTAAAGGCGAAACTGAACCAATCGATGATACGTACATCTAATGGAGAGAAAGTATCGTATAGATCAAAAGTCGCATTATTGAACACGTCCACGTACTCCTTGAAGGTATTCAACACAGCATGTTGCGGAGGAAAGATCCGATGCTTACCGCTTCCGACTTAGATACTGAGAAGTATACTGTTCCAACAGTCAGACCATGTGATCATGAAGCTCGACGAAACTCACAGCATAGGCCCACTCTGGACGACGTAAAGCACAAGCCATCAGATATAGAGACAGCATTTAAACAGCGTGGCGACATACATAAGAACAACATCGCCAAGATATCGTTCCTAAGGAGAATATCAGGGTTTTGAACCCTTGCAGGATACATTATTTTGCTTACTATCAGGTACAACGCCATTACAAGAGATGGAGGTTTCATCTAAGCCAACAGATGTCGACATCATGATGGGTGCATGCACGCCATCAGTTGAACTCACCCATATAAGCTCTACCTAAACCACCGGCTATCAGCAACGTTTCAGGAGGGACCTGTGTCATGTCATTCACCTCGCGACCAAGAGAAAGAGCTGTGTGCGAAAGAACGATCAAAGAAATGCTCCCATTCAGTGCATAAAGGTAACTTACCGTGGTCATACAGAGCGGCGCTTGTGACGGCAACTGGTGCCAGTGGCGTTTAAGTCGAAAGGACGTGGAGACGACAATAAAGCCTACCTTGAACGGAGGCGTATATGTTGACATCAAAGAAAGGTGCAGCGTCCGGAGGGACCAGGCTCATCGTGTGAATGTATTCGCCGGGAGGTCAAAAGCCAAAGGCGGAGGAGAGCAACAACACGTTCTCTTACAGCAGCTTTTAACAAGGATTCGGAGCTCTGGGAGTGTTGCGGCACGCGAACAGGGTCCAGACCGTTTCCGGAGAAGTCTCGGAATGAATAATGAATTGTCCTAAAAGAAGTCAAGTGTCCTTCGGGCTGCTGTCACTTACTTAAAGGGCGGACAACACACAAGGGAATCGATTCGCTACGAAGGATGGGCCACAATGCTGCAACGTGGACCAGTGTCTACCACAATTGTGGCATATCTAGTTCAAAATGGGTGGCGATAGAATGCAGGCTTGACTTTTGACTTTGACAAGCAGGGCTTGCAGGCCTGGCGAGTACTGTGGTGATCTATCAGTTATAGTACGTACAGGAGGCTAAAGTAGGCTTCATGTCCTGAGGCATGCAAATTAAGGCGATATATTTTGATGGGGTCCCTTGTCAAGTCGCGCGGTTTGTGCGGCTTGGTCGTCTTTGGTGTCACTGATCAGGAAAGGGGTACAGGTTTCTTGATAGGCTGACATAAGCTGGCTCTGCGCAGCTGACTAAGTCACTATCAGGGGCCACTAGAACGCGTCGTCTAATGTCGGACGCGTCACCACTAGTCTTCGTCAATACCACCATCGCCTTCTTCCAACATGACCGAGACGTTCGTCAAGTCTTTTACCCATATTAAAGATATGCCCAAGGCCGATCGTGCCTTGCTCATGTTACAGCGCGTAGCCTCACTGGTGAAACCCATCATGCGAAAGCATAGTTGGGTCCTACCTACGCTTTCCGAGTTCCTTCCAGATAGTCCAAACTTACTTGGTGAGTCAAGGGTTCCCTAATTATCCGGCAGGTCGTACTCAAGCGCGAGCACCGTAGGGCTGAGTGAGCAGCAAGTGGTGGTCGCGCGTTCGTCGTACTGATCTATCCTCAATCTTAGACATAAACGGAGGCGAAAAGATACTTTTGAGGTTACGTCCAGCCTGGGCTTCTGATACATTTTTTGAGGAGGATGCAGTGGTGCGAACGATGCTGCACGAGGTGATCTTCCTCCCGTAATCCACCAGATCAATCTGATGATTAAAAGTCTTCCTCGTTAGCTCTCGCACAACGTGCATGGACCCCATGATGAGAAATTTTACAAGTTCCTCGCCGGACTCGAGGACGAGTATGATGCACTCCAGCGCTCTGGCTATGCCGGCGAAGGCTTCTTCTCTCCCGGTCATAGATTGGGTGCTGGCACCTCACATAATCTCCCCCAGCATCTCGCCAGGGCCCGAGCCCTCGAAGCTGCGGAAAGACGACGACGAACAGAGGCGTTGACTAAAAGTGGCGGCAAGCTCGGCGGGAGATCCAGTGCGCTCGAGAAAATGAGTCCCCGCGAACTCGCGGCTCGTGTAAGCATGCCTTTGTTAACACTGTGCAATGTCCCTCCTATTAACGATCATGTCTCAAAGGCTGCCGAACGCAGAAAGCAAGACGAGGTGGCTTGCGGGTCAGGGCCACTCGCTGTGCGTGAAGCTGCTAAAGCTGCCAAGACAAGTGTGACAAACCAGGCGGTGATCGACTTGACGAACTATGGCGACGACGCGTTTGCTACCCATGACGCCTTGGGCCTGAATGCAAGTTCTTCGCAGCTGCACCCCTCTTCGGGGACACCTCAAGCAAGAAACACCCTGAATTCGTCGGCCGACAGACAGTGGACTTGCCACGTTTGTACTTTGATTAATGCAGACTTGACGCTACAGTGTGACGCATGCCTGACGGTGAGACCAATCGACGTCGATGTTTCGGCCGGTTGGGCATGCGCAACATGTGGAGAAAGGGATGTACCTCACGAGCTCTGGTCCTGTCGCTTTTGTGGAGCCATCAAGAACCGCAGCTGATCCCGTTGATAGATTAGCATATCCTATGTAGTATGTACTTATATATCTGCTATACATCAAATAGTTACTGCATAATTATCATCATCATCAAAGATGAACTCGAGATATAATTATACCAATGTTCTGCAGTTCTTAACCGAGAGCCGTATGAACATGGGTGTCGTATGCCGACATACTCCACAGTTTCCACTCCACAGGATCTTGTACCTTGGAGCGGTTGGTAACATCGGCTCGGAGAATCCATATAATATGGTTTTTCTTGCGCTCCCCTGACCTCGAAGTGCTCCATTGGACGATAAGGATGTTGTCCTCGTCCGGGTAAACACCAGTTTTAGATAAATGCATGACACATTTCAGGTCTGTTTTGTTTTCACTTGGCCGGTGGGTGCCCATGTCCGTCCAAAATTTGGTCATGGGAGGAGCATCGTCGATGAAGAGAGCCTCAGCATTGAACGTTGAAGTCCGCCGAAATGACCACGGCAGCTGTCGCCTTCCTGCTGACGTCTGAAACCGCTGAAGGCACAGTGCATTGAACAGATAATACACTAGTAACGATCTTATCGTCCAGGACATTGAGGTTCAACTCTTCGCAACGCCTATCATCATCGTCTAGGTATGCCCCTACCCCTACCCCTACCCCTAAGTGCCCGTTGAGCTGCGCCCGGTGGAGCACGTGGCCCAGGATTTTGCTGTGTGAGTCAAGGATCCCGTTAGTTCGATCACAAAGCACCCAGAAGACGACCTACTGCTTCGCTCTGCGGGTTCCTCACCGTCTCGTCAACACTGAGAATCAAGCAAGCTGCTTCAGTAGCACTGCTGATAGCATTCAACTTCACGAGCGAGGGCTCCCATACAAACGCTTCCATGTTGTCCCTTACGCCATCGGCACCGTCGACATCGACACCATACCACTTATCACCGGCAGCATGTCTCATGCGAAGCTTATTTAGGATATCTGTAGAATCGAGCCCTGCATTGTCACAAATTTGGCGAGGAATGATCTCCAGCGCTTTTGCGAAAGCAGCCATGATCAGTTGTTGCTTTCCTGGAATCGAGAGCGCGTATTTTCGGATGTGCGCAGAGATATCCATCTATAGGCTATTTAGCGCTAGTCGTGATAAAAATAATGCACGAAACATTACCTCCACGGCACCTCCACCAGCAACCACGTCACCATTCCGGATGGCCCGCTTGACTACCATGATGGCATCGTGTAGGCTACGTTCAACCTCTTCGATGAACTGTTCCGCACCACCACGAAGAATTAATGTGCACGTCTTCGCCTTTGGGCACTCTTCGAAGATGTTGTATCGTTCACCGCCAATCTGCCGTTCCTCGAACGAACCACAAGTGCCGAGATGATCCTGGGTGATGTCCGAACAGGTCGATTGAACAGATCCACCAACAGCTTGACAGACGCGGCGAAGATCACCAGCAGGCACGCGACCAGCACAGAAAATATCTCTATCTGCGAACCACTGCGTTGCTAGATCGCCAATCGGTAACTTGCTTAACACGACTTTGGCACCGGTCTTCTCGATTGCCTCCAGCTTCCGGTAAATGATTTCCCACTCGGCGTCGACTATTGCTTGGTAGTCCGAAACTGCTTCTACACGAACTTCGGCATTGTCTTTCTCGGCCTTGAGCTCAAGTTCCACGTTCAGACTGAGGATGAGGGGATTTTTGAAGGATTTTGGTTGTTGCTCAGCACCCGCATATGTGAACGTTTTCTTGAAAGCGACCCCTCGGATCAGCAATGAATCTTGCATCCCGCCACCAGGGATCTTCTTGACGCCGATAAGCGATTCATCTAAGTCCTCTTGATCCAAACATTGGACAGCATCGACGACCATGTGCGAAAAGAAGGGTTTTTCAGAATGGATGAGTTTTGATGACATTGACGTTGATGCGCATTTGAGGAGGAGAGAGCGGAAGTGTCTAGAAACAAGGTTAGAGAGAAGATCAGACAGGACGCTTCAGGCTCACTCGGGATCGCTCTTGTCGACGGTGATTTGAATCGTTTTCACGCGTTCATCGGCCTGTAAAGATGTAAGACGCAACTACAACAAGATGAACGCGACATCTACCAATTGCGATGCTTTGCGGAATCCCTTCATGATAATGTGGGGACTCACACCCTCTTCAATGTATCCGCGAACTTCTTTGAGAAGTTGGGCAGCGAGAAGGACAACACTGGTGGTTCCATCGCCGACCTCTGCATCTTGAGCCCGCGCGATATCAACCAAGGTTCTGGCAGCTGGATGGACGATGTCGAGCAGCTTGAGAATGGTTGCGCCATCATTCGTGATCTGAGCCTCGCCACGCTCGTTCACGATTAGTTTGTCCATCCCGCGAGGTCCGAGGGTGGTCGAGAGCGTCTGGGAAATCGCGAGACACGCCGAGATATTGGAGAGCAATTGCGGATTGCCTTGAGAGGTGTCCGTGCCCTCCCGGAGCAGGACTACCGTCGGTTGCTGGGGAAAACAAGATCAGCGACTGTTACAAGAAATCCGCAGCGTCTGTACCATTGGAAGTCCCCGCTGCATTTTGAAGAGATTGTGGTCCTACTAGATCGCGGTGTGTTACTCGACCAGGCCGATCTTTCTGTTTATGTTTGTTTGTTCAACAAGGTACTTTCAAGTTACTGTGGAGCCGACCCTAAGGCCTAAGTACCGTCTACTGGCATCCTTTCGACACTATTATTCATGCGAGTTGGTCACTTGGATTGCGAACTCATGAACAACGGAAGTAAGGGTGATGATTAAGTATGTAGGTTGTGCCGTTTCCGTGCTTTCAACATGGATCTCCGAGCGCCTTCGCGCTCCCGTCGTTCTTTTTCCTTCTCATCGACAAAAGCGTTGCCAACATCGATGAACATGATGGCAGGTCGACCTGGCGCGCGTTCAACGAGGTATGTCTTTCCTTTGAATTTCGTACGCGCCGAGGCAACGCCACGTTGGGTCTCGAGAACACTGGGCATGACTGGTTCCTGGAGCAATCGTCAACAACCACGGGGATAAACAAGATAAACGCCACGGACCTCGCCTTCAGCAACGCTCTCCCAGAAGAGTCTTTGATAGCGCTGTCTTGCCCTGTTGTTACCTTCAACTTCGTCTTGGGAATCCGCCTCCTCGACGTCATATCGATTATGGTCTGGTCGATTACTCTCGGATCCGGTATGAGTACTTAAGAGCTCATCAGAATCTTGCCCTGCGAGTTTTGCTGCTTCTGCTACACCAAGCAGATGCTCCATTCCCTTCGTGAATCCGGTTTGCAAGGGTTTGTGCTGTCGGAACCAAATCAATGTCAGCATGGGCATTGACAAGTCAATATAGGACGAGGTCAGATGGGGTTGAAAAGTCCTAATCACGTCTTGTGACGATGTAAGGCATCACAAGTTCTCAGGAATTTCGCGAATGATGTATGTGTATCATCATGTCCGAGCGAGACGAAAAATAACTCGAATGTGATGCTCACCTCCTAATGAACCACCAAGACACAGCAAGTCAACGCCGGTGAAACGGGAGCATAGGTGAAACAAAAGGCACCTTTTTCCATGCTTGTTCCATGCCTTTTAATCTGAGTATTGCGTCGACGCGTTTAATGCTTATATTATGTCGAGCTGCAAGAGCGCGGACGGAGTTTTCCTTGGGGTCGATCATATAAGCTCGGTATAACCGCGTCCGAAGTTCATCTGAGAGCGGAATTGGAGGTTTAAAAGATGGGTTAAGAGGAAACGGCTTGTTAATCAGTGAGTCAACGACCACTAACACGTTTAAAACTATTCTCACCACGTCACGACCAAGCCATTTGCGAGGAGAGGGTTCACGGAAAGAGGCAGCAACGTTTTTAGAAAAGTGACCATAAGGGTCCTTGTAAGAGCGAATTTCAGATTCGTTCACCTTCCGTTCGCCCGCAAGAAGCCAACGATCAAGATTCTCCTCTTCGTCGTTTTCGTCTGCATCGGATTTGTTCTCTTCAGCCTCGTCCTCAGTTCCTCTCGGTTGACGGCCAGCTGCCAAATTGGCACGCTCTCCAACCGGACGATGCGGTATTCTACCAACAAAGGAGGTTGCTGAAGAAGAGAAGGTCAACCGCACATCGTAGTGCACACGCGTCGAGACAAGCAGTCTGGACGATGCGTGGTACAAACGAGGAATCATTTAGGTCGAGGACGAGGAAGCAAATTTTTGGTCGTTCGCGATATCACGTGATGTTCAGGGCTGGACTCTCCAGGTAGCCTTGTAATCGTTCGATGGTCAATGGCACAATATTTGGATCATAGCAATGCGAATAGACTGTTCCGAACTCCTCCTTTCACCGATACTTTCCCATTTCTCAGCTCTCGTACCTGTGAAGAACCTTTCCCTCCCTCCAAATATTCCGTTTAACGTCGCTCATGAGTTTTTCTTGAGAAAGATACTGTTGAACCCCCATCTGAAGCAGTACCCTCCATCGGAGTCATACCGACAAAGTTTTTGGAAGTGGGCACTTGGTCAACTTGAAAACCTGAATCGAAGCGATGAGGTATTGTGCTAATCAATCGGTATGCTAGCCATCTCATGCCACCCTCAGGACGATGAGATTGACGAGCGCATATATGCGCATTATTTGTCCCTGAAAACCGTTGCACGGTACGGTTCATGTCTAATGGCAACCTGAAATTATGATTGATCATGTTCAGCAGTTCAGAGATACCGCCCAGTTCGTTTATCACGTACTACTGGAAGTTTCCTGTGACGCGTGGAGATCTGACGGAGGAGGGGTGCTGTGAGACGATCACTCTTCTAGAGTCGCGTACTACTATCGAGGCAGGAACAACAGGCCTCAGAACCTGGCGAGCAAGCCTGGTCTTGGCACAGTACCTTATCCAGCATTCTTGTGAGTTGCAAGGGCGAGTAATCTCCATTGCTTCCTCAACCACAATTATCGAGCAGACCTTGTGAACACTAGCAATGTGCTCGAACTGGGGAGTGGAACTGGATTCATCGGCATATTAGTCGCAAGTTTGCAGCTCCACGCCACAATTCCACTCGGTGACCACGGGATGCCGTCTGTCTACCTGACTGACGTGAACTCCGCCGTGCTCGAGCGCTGTCAGAGCAATGTTAGGCTACCTTGTAGTGAGTTCAACGATGCACATTATCTGTATTATCGTATCTGATTGAGCTGTCGTAGACAAATCTTCATCTCATCCCGGTGTACATTACAGGTCGTTGGACTGGCTAGATTCATTGTCGGGCCAAGAAAGCTTAAAGGCGTTCTTCAGCGAAGCCAAGACAAACATCATACTTGGGGCTGATATCGTATGTATTCCATCATCGTAGCAGTTCGTGCATGGGGCTCGAAAGGTAACAGACTAACTTTTTCCAACAGGTATTTGATCCTGCGCTCGTACCTGCTCTCGTCCAGACCATTTCTCTTGCCCTCTCACTAGGAGACGCTCGGTTAATGATCATTGCGCTCACTGTGCGGAATGAAGGAACGCTCACATATTTCCTCGACAAGATCGGTATGTCATTATTCGTACACTTGTTGACCATTGGTGACCCGACCTTATGACCCAGGAAAGGTGTTGAAAATAGAAGAAGTTGCATACGATATCACGGGTCATCTACTATCACAGATCCCCGACCAGGTAGACGCCGAGCTTGACGTGAAGATATTCAAAGTCAGTCGAGCAAAGAGCGCGTAGTTGCCTACGAGTTCAGAGAACTATGATGGATCTGGAGATTGATTTAACACCATTTCAATACTAGGAAGAGAGACAGGCGTAAGTAGCCGCGTACATGCCATTCTTGGTTCCCGATTACCTTCCCGATTCATAGTGATGCTATATATATCGGTCAGTCGCCATCCCCACACATGGAACCTCGGAAATTGCAACAGAGTTCGCCTTGCATGTATCACCAACTTCCTTGTGTTCGTTCAACGATCATACTATTTACGGAGTGACTTCTCGAGTTCGTTGATAGGGGCAACGCTCAAGCACGCTTCTGTCAGCTTCCATGTCCTCTTTTGTTTCTGTAACAATGAAGCTTATCTTCTCTTTGGAAACAGCATGTTGATTCCCTTATGATTCGCTTGTATTAATTCTAACGTATCGTCCTGTGGAATCGCTGTTCCTTGAGAGTCCCATGTATGCCGACTTCCATTCCTATCCCAGTCTATCCTTGGCAGGTGGTTTGTTTAGAGCGAATCGAAGAATGGAAGACGATACGGAATATGACTTCGTCGCCTGACTCAGGCTCACGATATCCGATGCATGGCGTGCTTGATACCCAGAACTAAACAAAAACGAAAGTTTGGCGTGCGTTACCATCGGGGTTACGTTCATCTCGAATCCACAAGAAGTGTCTAGCTAGAGCGCACATTGTCATATATGTATCTGCAATGATCTAGACACGAGTTTACCCGATTTTGAGAGTATCGCTCGCTAATACTTGTTGAGACGCTGAGAAGTTCAACACATTTTCCGAAGATGACGGTCATGAGAGACCTCAGAGCTCTTTACCAGATCTAACAAGGAGAGATGACGAAGATCCTCGCTTGCGCGACGTCGCCGCAAATGCCCCCTAGTTCAACGGCCTTCCCATAATGCTCTCAGCGAAGTGGATACTGCATTCGTTCCCTGAACACCATTCAGAACCTAGTCATAGGTAGTCATACGGGTATTTGATGTAGTCACGCGCTATATAAGCATAATTGCCATCTACCTCATCGGGGACGCTGTATAAGTCCATAAGCGGAAACAAAGTCCTTGATCTATACCAAGATCCATTCGAACGTCTTGCGCTTCTACCAAGCACCTGACACGGGCTTGATCTTCCGAGCACAAGATTCAAACGACCTCGTTGTATGTCATGTCGTGCAGAATTTCAGAACGCGTGTTCTGTCGAGTCCTTACCTATGGCAGACGTGCTGGAGGACCCTGCTGATACTGTCTGAATGATGGAGTCGACGTAATTGGCTCCCGACCACTTCTGGTGCGTCAGTACATCGCATCCGATTTCCTTCTCTTTACGCTGGACGAGGTCGACGTAAGCGAGCATTCCCTCGGTCTTGTAGCGTTCCGCTAGCTCAGCTGCAGAACGTATTAGGAGAGCACATGAGGGACTAACTAGAGCATACCAGTTGTAACGGCATTGCTGTGCACACCCGCAAGTGAAATTAACTGAAGGACAAATCTACAGTGGAATCTCTGCATTGGCACCACTCCAACGGGCAAAATTTGAAGCTAGAGCGAGAAGACAGCACTCACCCCTCCTTTCCGAGTTCCCAGATAAAGTTTTTCAGATCGTCCTTTGTGAAGCCTCTGCTCAGCCAATTGAAGCTCGGGCTAAGATTATACACCATCCATTTCTTCTGACCAGTCCTTTCTCTGATTTCCTTGGCGAATGAGCGCGCTAGGTCCAGATCGGGTGTCGAAGTTTCGAGCCAAAGAAGATCAGCATAGGGTGCGTACTTGAGTGTTCGGGATATGGCAGGGGCAAGGCCAGACTGAAGGCGATGATAACCCTCAGGGGTTCGTGGAACTGAAATCAAATATAAGTAATTCAAGGCGAGGATATATACTGGACACGTACGATCCCAATCCCAAAAGATGTCTCTCCCAAGAATTTCATTGGCTACTTTCCGCGACTCCGAATTTGACTTGCCAGCGACACGCGATTTGTAGTGCTCGAAAACAGAATCGGGTGAGGATATGGAAGGGGTGGTCTGAAGAGCGTGTTTGACAGCTGATTAGAACGACGTTAGTCGAGGGAGATGTGGGGGACGACGAATTCACCTTCGTCGAAGGTCATCAATGGATGATTTGCATCCCACTCTTTCTCAATACGTGCAGCGTCGGCAGCGCTCACGGCACCTGCGAGTGCCTCTGCAAGGGGTTGACCGGGTGTACTTGTACCCAGAATGAACCTATTCACATGCAAATCACCGATCACTCTCGAACGAAAAACATGGTAGAAAATCATAACGTACGGATGATCTCCGGCATCCACGCTTGAACTGAGAAGTTTCCCACTCTCGGCATCGGTTCTAGCAATTACCAACATGGGGCATTCTAGCATATCGAGGGCGAATCGGGTGGCTACTAGACGGGAGACATGCGTGGAAGGAGGGACGAGAACTTTTCCAGCAAGATGACCACACTTCTTTCCGCCATGAAGCTGGTCCTCGAGATGAATAGCGGATGCGCCAGATTCGGCAAACAATTTAACCAGTTTCATGATCGCAGAGGGACCACCGTGACTAACAAGTTGTGAGTGTTACGTCGAAGAGGGGTTAGCGGAAGTAAGCTACCCGGTGTCAGCATCGGCGATAATGGGACGGAGGTAGTCGACGAAAGGCATGTTTGCGCGTACCTCTGGGGAAGCGGACATACGTTCATCGTAGTGCTTCTTGTCGTGCAATTGCTGGGCACGGAATATACGCTGTACCTGATTCGGGACTGTGGTGTATGGATAATCTCTGGGTTGTGCGAATAAGATGGGCACGGGACAAGGAGCGGTACATACCCAAAGTCAGGACCGACCTCGTTGCTGCCGGTGGTGAGAAGAGAGGAAGCAGCCCAGCCGGACACATATACGACCTGTTGATGGCGTGCCATCTGGGTCATCTGGACAGGGTCGATGGCACCCATTGTGTGAACAGGGAGGCCGTTTGCATTGGCATGTTCGAATGTGCGGAAGAGCTTGTCGGCCAGAAGGGACGCAGGGAGAGGAAGGACGGGTGCAGAGCCCTGTTTGAGTGCGACATCACGAGGAGAGTACGGGCGAGAAATGCTGGCGAAGCGGGGGCGAGCGAAGTAGTCTGTGAGGCGGGCGACACGGGCATCGAACTCGGCGGACTCGGTAGCAAAGTCGGGTGGGTTCACGTGCAAGGACGGGCAGCTGGACATGGCCCGGACGGGACGAAGGGCTCGGAGGGAAATCATGGGAGGAAGAAGGGATGAACCTAGACTGGGGTTAGGGTTACGATGCGGCTTCGGAGGTGGAACTTTTTTGTCGAGATCGTCCCTTCTCTGTTGCTGGGGATCCTTGCAAGTCCTCCACTTCGGGGCTGCTGCAATGAGCCATCAAGAACATCCACGTCAAGGATCGTCTTCTCATTTCCTCCGTACTCTTCGCACCATCCAGTTTAAATGTCCTCTAATCGTCCCTCGTCCCCCCTCCGCCCCCTCCCCCATGCCCTCCCTTCGCACCTCTCGCACCGCCCTCCTCCACGCCGTGCTCACAACAATACACCCCTCCATCGCCCACGACACCCACTTCCCCTTTCCACTTCCCCTTCCCTCAGAGCTGCATATTCTGATCCGCACCCACCTTCGCGTGCACATCGCTCGCGCACTCCTCGATTCTCTCCATGCCTCTCTCTCCTCCGCACTCTCTTCCCTCTGCGACGATTGCAAGTCCTACTACGCACACGTTTTCGGTCCCCACGTCGCAGACTGGCCCGTCATACGAGCTGGTCGGGGCTGTCGTTGCGCCGCTATCGGTCTCCCGTCAACCCCGCCCACCTGGCGAACCGCCCGTACTGAAAACGCCTGTTTCGAGCCAGATCACCCCCCGCGTCCACCTGTCGGAGACAATGAACCTCCAGCCTACTTCCTTGTACATGTCCAACAAACCCTCGCTGCCTACGTTTCCATGGACCCCTCCTTCCCTTACGCAGATACGCCGATTTCCACCAACGCAGATCTGGACGCCCTCGTCTGCCGCGTGCTTTCCACCTTTGGTTGGACTGCCGTTTCTACTACATCACACAGGAATTGGGAATTTGATAACGATGTTTCGATCATCCCTTTATCTGCATCGCCTCTCGGTGCTATTCCCTCAATATCTCTCAACTGCCTCCAGCTTCGGCTTGACCTCGCCATTCACGACGACATCCTCGCTCGCTCAACCCTGCACCCCACCAAGGTCGCATACTTCCCCCCCTTACCTCCCCCCACATCCGGAGGCAGGTCGCGTACGGTGCCTTTGTCCTGGAGGCTGATTCCAGAAATTTTCACAGCTGCACGTTACTCTTTCAATCCTGTTTCCACGAGCCTCGTGGCGGCCCTTGTCTTCCTCGCAGTCACTTCTCCGTTGGCCTTCATATACGCTTTACACATCTCCGCCTGCGCATAGGGCACGCATGCCGTACTTCGTCCCTTGTTCTCTATTTCTAATACCTACACGACCTGTTTCTCCTGAAACATTTTCTCACAGCATAGTCTCCCTCATACAAGCATTTCACTCGAAACATGGTCTCTAGATTTCAGGTATTCACACATTGCTCTGCGCTGTCTCGCTTTCTCCTGACTTATAGACCCACAACACCCGCATCGGACTTTCTGTACAGAACCCACATACACTAGAATTTGTACGGGCTTTGCCATTCTTTTTGTATCACTCTTTATGTTTCACTTGCATCAATTATACGGAATGTTTTGTTGGTCCCCACGATACATACGGGATGGGTGCAGGGAGGATAGCCTTGACGTTGTTTCATCTTATCTCCGCTATCCGATCGCAACCCGTGAGAAGGTGAAAACCGTAACAAATAAACGAGCATGTTGAAAAACTTTCTCGTTTTTCATCGCTTCTAACACGTGTTGTAACATGCTGGTTAAGCAACTGGAAAATGTATTAGGTGAGTCTCACCCTGCATACCCTTGAAAGTCCTAGTGGCTGCGGTGATGAGCAACACGAATTCGATTAGTCTTCTAGACATATACATGGTTACAACATACCCTTTCTTCTGACCCTCTATCCTGCATGTCTCAATTACTTTGTGTTCTGACAACGTTTGTTGCAGGCATCAATTCATTTGTGTACTGGAAACGACCATTAGCACGTCCTATGTCGTTCTTGTCCATATCGCAAAGAGCTCATCGTTAAACATCATACGAGCTTTACTATCACCGTGATGATTGGGCTGTCTAATCAGTCGGCCTTCAGGAACTTAGTGAAATGTCATAACTCCGAACATTAATTACATTGTGGTGTTCACAATCGTCCAAATGGTCACAGAAGCTAAAACATAGCGTGGAAATTTGCTGATTGTACCGGTAAACCTCGGGCACCTTTTTGCACGAGATCTGCTCTCCTGCAACCATGGATCCGTATTCGTTCAATATCAACACAGCCAGCGAACGCCGTTTGCGCAGACACATACATGAGATCCTCTTGCCTTACGCGCGCACTCACCTCACATCGGACCATGTCGCATTTACCGAGAAGGTGGTTGAGGAAGTAAGTGTCGCTGCATTCTTTACGCTGTCCCCACCGCAAATCGACCGGAATCATTTAGCTTCTTCTTCAAGCTCTCGAGTATGTACCCATGGTGGATGCGACATCGTTTCTCCTTCCTACAGAGCCGTTCGAAGTCCTCATGCGTTCTTTGGACTCCCGAGACCTCACTTCTCCAGAGGAGAGATGGGCTACATCATCGGGACATATTAGATACCTCAAGACCTTCTTCCCTCCTCCTTCTCATCCACGAGATCTCCCGACCGAGAAATGCTGGTACGAGGACGATCATTGTACGTTGCTTGCGCGCATATATGCATGTTTTGGCCGAGCTTTCAAAAACACGCATCAGATGTAAAGCTGTCGCTGTACTGCCATCCTGTATCCTCTCCCATCCTCTCGAACCGCGCGAGACGCGAAACTCCAAAGCTTGGCAGTAAAAATTCTCGAGCATCCATTCCTCGCACAAAATCTGCTTTGACAACGTTTCTTGACCTCAATCCCGTCCCTGTAGAGGTTATAGAGGACTTACCTGTGCCCCCTGTAGACAACGTTTTGTGTGTTCCACGTCTTTCCGTTGACTTTTCGCGCAGTATTTGATGGTTGGATCATATTTTTCACCAGGGATCTCTGCCTCAAACTTGACCCTGCCACTGGTGCAAGGGTCCGACCGTTCCTCCAAGCAGTTTTGGTCCCTCCTGCAAGGAAAAGACCCGTTGACTACTTCGAAGATACGCCTCATGTGCTTGATTTTTTGAACCATGACTCGCCTTTGCGGTGCTCTGCTAGTCTAGACTCTCCACCACTGTTTCCCAGAGTCCCACGAGGGCGCTCTATTCACAGACCTGCCAGGAGTGACACGAACAGTAGTGTCAGTTATGCAACACGCATCTCCGACTTGGCTTCTATGCTCCCGGTGGCGTCACCGGAATTGATAGCTGGTGAAGACGGTGACGTCCATGACCACCACATGAAGGTCGTAAGTGGGCACGGTAGGTTCAAATTACCGCAATGGATCAAGGACAGAGCTAATTTTAATGCTAGCGACGTTGGCATTTTCCTCGCCGCCCCCACCATCCCTACGCTCCTCGGATGGGGGTGAAATCGATGGTTGGTGGAATATGTCACCCCCTGGGACCCCAACAACATCGCTCATGGATGGAAAAATGGGTGCGCTAGGCTTATCGGCTCTTTCCCATGGGGCGCGCCGCTGAAACTGATAGTGCGTTCTAGACGAAATCGTGATCCCTCGCGTACGCAAATTCGGACACAAAAATACATTGCTTGATAAATGCACAAACGACGGTGGTTCAGCTGACCTGCTGACGGTGATAAAGAGGTTAGTTGGAACCCTTTTTTCTGAGGTTCTCTTCGCATGAATAAATTTATCATGCAATCTCTCTAACTCCATGTCATGTCAAGTCCAGGCTTCTTTATCACGTCTTTCATCTCCGCTCCTATTCCAATGGCGCAGGCTCCCAAACCAATCACATCCCAGCTGGAAGGCACCAAGTCTGGCATGCACTCACCTCCCCCCTTCTCACCCGGCCAGAGCACAGTATATTCGCTACTCGGGCAACCTCCATCTGCTCTCGAAGAGCAAGCCGATGAGGAGACTCCGGCAGACCCAGTCGACCATGTCAAGGATTTTGAGAAGCAGCAGTTCGACGACATAGTGGCAAGCATCTACTCCTCCACACCGCAAGACCCCTTTTTTTATATCAGAGAAGAGAAACTAGACGAAAAGGACATCATGCTGATGGATGGTGAGCCGAGAACAACTGGTTTCATTAAGCGGGCCGTTCGTTTTGCGAAGCTTCTGTCCCGGGCCTTATGCGGACTTGCCTCGATGGCTGTTATTGGCCCCTGTCTTTTAATGTGTAGGCTGACTCGGAATTCAGTTCCAAACCTGCCACCTCCAACAACACACCCCAGGGAACCCGCTCTGTTTCCTGAAGGGATGCGGAGTTTCGTCTCATTGAAGGGAAAGCTTGGTCGTCTCGATACTGCGGGCCGTGGAAGTAACGGTTTCGGCTCCACGGCATTACTGACACCAGTTAAAGGCATCAAACATCTAGGACTTGACCTTTCATGGAGGTTCGTTTGTTCTCTTCCACCTATCTCTCGCGATTTCATCTACCAGGGCCTTTTTTCTCGCCCCCGACGCCTTACGTACCCACAGACCCTTCATTTTTGGAAAAAATATCCCGACCGATGAGGAAGCCGCGGAAATCGTGAGGCCCATCTCACCGGAGGACGAAATACCAGGATACTGCGACGAAAAGTATGAGAAAGCAGTTCGCATTCTCCTCGACCTAGGCTCTACTTCGATATCGGCCGAAGATTCTCAGCCAACTTTAATTCCGAAGATTTCACGTGAATGCGAAGAATTTGGAATGAGCCCTGTTCCCAAGCGGGCCGAGGAGACCGAACAGGTGGAATACATACTCACAACGAGAGAGAGAATGAAAACATCTCGTGCCAACGCGCCTGAGGCGGAAGCCGAGGTACAAAATGCGGTCGACACCGAACCATGTACCGATCCCTGGCCTCACGACGACGGACATGGAGATATCCTGGCCCAGGACGATAATTTGCTCCAGCACCAAGAATATCACAGCTCGCAAGGCCCATCCGACCCCATAGAAAACTGTTCCCGAAGCCGGATCGATCACGGCTGTTCTTTCGATGACTCCGGAATCGACATAAATGACAACATTGGCCAGTTGTCAGCCAGCGGATTTGGAGTTCCGCTTCTCTTTCACCACCTCCAGGACGATTTGCCTTATGTTGTGGATACAGCCGGGGTGAACAAGGAGAACATCGATAACTCAAGCGAAAACAAGGAAAATGTACCTCCTCGTGACGTAGATGACTACCAGCTGGCCGAATATCAGCCCGATCCCCTGGCAAATCAATACGATTGGAGTGGTTGCTTTGAATTCCCCGAATCAGAGACACCATCTTTCGAACCACTCTCATTTGCGTCGCAAAGTCAGCTAGTGGGACCCTCAGACGACGTCACGAATTCGGGGTCGTATGATGTGCCTCCGCTAACTCCGAGCACACGGCGTATCGAGCTTCCTAAGGACGATCTCATTTCAACCGAGCAGGCAAGATTAACCAAGCGGCGCAAGCTAGACGATCTCGTTCCAGCATCATCCAAGGATCTATTCTCTACATTTATCGGGCTTCGCAATCAAGCTATGTCGGGTACCTTGGAGCATTCCGAGACCTGGAATGACACGCCGACGCCTCATCAAACGCTAGATGTCCCTGAACAGATGCCTCCGCGAGGTGTTCCCTATGACGTGTTTGATCAGCGCACGGTTCGCCTTCCCGAACACTGGATTCCTGCCTCGACGGTCCAGCGTTACCTTGCTTCCATGACCCTTATCCAGAAGCGTGCATTGGTCCGTGAGCTGCAAGGCCACCATTGTCGAGTTGTTCTCGTCGAACGATATGATCTTGGTGGAGCCGATATCATCATCCATCCCAATTATGGCGTGCTCTTCATTTCCCTACTCGCGTTACCAGCACACCTGGAGCCTACCGTCGAACGTATCTCTTGTGAATCATGGCGTTACTCGAACATTCTCATCGTCTTCGAAGCATTCCCCAGTGCACAAAGTTACAAGGCTGATCGTCCGCAAGACACCAGATCGGTGCCATACGCTTATACTACTCCAATATGCAAGGCTATCAAGAAACTCAGGCGAAATCTGGGAATTGCGGAAGGTTGCGGTACTATGAATCCACGATGCACAATTACCTGGGCATTTGCGAATGACGTCGAAGAAGCCGCGAAGTTCGTGAGGTGCTTCGGAGAGGAAGCATGTGTAATTTCAACTGAATGTGACTATGGGATGCTTTGGGATGAAAGAGAATGGTTGGAAGAAGAACGAGAAGTGAGTCTTCCGATCGTGTTTGAGGGTTTCGCATGCACGTGCGATTGATGTGGCTCTATCTCAGGGAGAATCAGACCTCGCGGGAGTGCATGGAATGAATGCGTTCGCAGCATCCTTGATGTTGTACGACAGGTCGCTCGAAACGATATTGGACTTGTCCCCTGAGGTTCGATTGGCAGATTATGGCGAGCTACTTGGGTTGGAACGTATGGTACGCCAACCATTGTCTTTTTTTCACGTCGATTCGAGTCCCACGATACAGACGCGGTTGAA
This sequence comes from Fistulinella prunicolor, assembly GCA_038089875.1. Lineage (NCBI taxonomy): Eukaryota > Fungi > Basidiomycota > Agaricomycetes > Boletales > Boletaceae > Fistulinella > Fistulinella prunicolor. The sequence goes on along the minus strand of JBBPLP010000010.1, from coordinate 129,037 downwards.
TGATGTCATCGAGAGCAGACTGCAACAAATTGCACATACTGCGGAATCGGTTGCGGACCATGCACACTGACGTGGCCAGACTGTACGATAGACCATCGTGTGACTCAGGCTGATATTAATGTAACGGTACTGACATGACATGACAGTTGTAACTAATACGCCTTGTGCGGCATTACTGCGGTAGTCCAAGCAGTACTAAAGCCAGTTCGGACGTCTCAGGAGTGTACCTCACATTGGAGCAAGGCATGTGCCTACTTCGCCTTTACGTCCTCCATCGTTGTGCTTCTAGCAATCGAAGCACTTGCAGAGGCTATCATCGACGCACGTCCCGAACATGACATGCAAATACTCGAAACACAAACCAAGAACCATATGTGGACCAATTGTCCGAAATATCCTTCCTGCCCCTCTCAGTGTTCTGACACGTCAATAGTCCCATTCTTGCACGAATAGTTAACCGATGAATCACCACAAATTGGTTATCAACTGCAAAGAATGTTACAAAAGGCAAGTTTCCCGTGCATAAATTGGGAATACCTTGCGTGAATTCGCGATTGCTGCTTTGATCATCTGTGATAGTTTGCGTCTCGGTTGATTTGGGTCTTGCACATTGTTGACACCACCCACTCGGCATCGACTGAGGCGATCTCTGAGGCGACCCATGAAATGCTTCTTCTCGACGATGGTAGGTGCCGGATCTTCCACTAATATCTCCTTATCGAGGCCTGTGCTCTCTCTTTCGAGGGGTGGGGTATGCATCTGCTCTGAGACTCAGGACCTCGCCGAAACCAATCGAAGAATATGGGGTCAACATACACTCAATATCTCCCTCAACACTTCCGTGTTCCTTTGCGAGCCTCTTGTGTCTTCCATAGCCTCGCGTTGCGAGGGAATTACCATCGGGCGCTACAGAAGTTCACTACAGAACTTGACCTTGGTAAACTTGGTAAGGCTTACCTCGAGTAACGATGCACCTTCATACTCCCTATCTATCACAAGACCTGAGTCCAAGCTGGCTTGGGGTATCTCCCAAATATAGATTGAGGAGTCGCTACAGGCAGTTGCCAGGAGTCGGTCGTCGGTCGAGAAGGCGATGCAGTTGACTTCGTCGGGATGCGCTAGAATTGCCATCTGCTCCAACGTGGTGGCATTCCATATTTTGACAGTTTTGTCACTGGAAGCGCTCGCGAGGCAGCCGCCGTTGTGGGAGACAGACAAGGAGTATATGATACTTTCGTGTGCATAGACGGGCTCGCCAATGATGTGGCCCGTCGAGGCATGCCACCGACGAAGTATACCGTTTTCGGAGCCGGAGAGAATCTGGGTCTCATCTCGTGACCAGGCGACTGCCCAGATTGGTATTTCGTCTGCCTCGACCGGTCCGACGAGCAACCTCCCTGACTTCCAATCCCAGATGCGAAGACAACCATCCCCTGAACCCGTGAGCAATCTGCAGTCCCTAGAAAACTTGACGCAATTTATCTTCCCATCACCTATTAGGCAGCTTTCGTCTCGCACAACTTGTCCATTTTCGGTATCCCAGATGTTAACCTTGTGATCGAATGATCCACTTGCCATGTAGCGACAGTCACTTGAAATGTCGAGATATCTGACACTGCTCGCGTGGCGCTTCCAAGGCCCGTCGACGGCAGCCTGGACGTCGACGTCCCAAACGTTGACGGATCTGTCGAGGCCACCACTGGCAAGTCGCTTTCCGTCTGGAAACAATGCCAGACAAAAGATGGCGCCATTGCTGCTGCCCAGAATCACCTCGGATTCATGGTCGAGGTTCCAAATGCGAATGGAGCCGTCGTTGTAGGCACTGGCGAGCGCCCTCCCGTTTGGGAGGAAGACGACGGACCAGACGATCTCGCTATGCCCACGAAAAGTTCCGACAGGTTTTGGTCGTGGGAGATGGTTGAGTGAGAGCGAGAGCATCGTACGGTACCGCCCAAGCTAGGGGTATAGAGTAAGAGAACAATTTGGTTGGTGGTTTGCCAGGACCCAGGGTCCCTCTGGGCAACCCTAAGGCACACGCAGGTCCTGGGTGTCACGCATGCCGAACCAGCAGGCGGACGGCAGGCGGTTCAGATCGATGATTTGGGATTCCAGACTTTTTTGAGTGATGGTTCGAGGGGGTGAGCGAGCGAAGTCGGACCCCTAAGTGGGTTGGCGCTGATAACTCGTGGGAGCGCACGCTGAGACGCTGGCCGTCATCCTCCTTAGCTTTGGTCGGACTTCCGTACGCGGATACTACATAACCGAAGGACTCCGCTCGACGTGCGAGTGGGGAGGCCTTGGGGCAGTCGTACTTGTCATCTGTCCACTTTAGGTTGGCCTGAAAGTCGCCTCGTCGCTCACACGCACCCGCTGGAATGAACACCGAGTCACTGAGATCACAACGCTACACCTTTTTCTTCCACTTGCGCCTCCCAGCAAGAGATTAACCACGATGCACGCGGTCGGCCGATCAACGACGTTTGCTCTGCGGGTCGTGCACGGCGAGGGCTCGTACGTAGTAACCACGAGCTTGACCTGGAAAAGCCCGAGACTCGTTCCAACAGTCATCAAATACACTTTTTTTCACGCAAGTCAACCTCTAGACGGCCCTCACGACCCTAAACCTGTTTGTGACATCCCATTCTCCGGATTTTGCCTCGAGGCATATTGATTAAATGGATCCTCAAAACCTGAATCCGCCTGTGAGCCCCATCACGTTGTCGATCCACCTTCGCTATGCGCCTCAATCTTTCTACGTTCGCCCCGTATATCGCTTCCAGGGTCATATCGGCAAGAGCATGATTTCCGTACAGGTTGCAATGTCACTTATGCATTCGTCCGAAGGCTACCCAAACTCTACAATAATAGGATGGGTGGTAAGTGCTCAAGGAAAATGAATGTTATTATACTAAAACCCACGATGATTTCGTTCGATATCGTTTCAAAAACTCTGGATAATCGAGAGCAGATACAGTATGGAATGTCGATCTTTCGCGCGAATGGTTAGTCCGACGACCCGATGTTTGGCAACGTATTGAGTGACCTTGCCGACGCATTCGAAGATTGTACAAACGACAAAAATCATCAGGTGAAGACCCCCAACAAGAATAAGCAAGCGAAGAACCCCGTGTTGCTGGTGATGGTTAGAAAGTCATCGAATAGACCAGCAAGTAGCGACGGAGCATCGTGGAATAGAATCGCCACAGTGAAGTCCTACTAATCTACGTTAGTCTCCGCATTCACATTGGTTGGCTCGTTTATCCTCTCAAAGGGTAATGATAGCTCAATGCGGTGTGCCAAATCAGGGGTCAAAATTGGACGCATATATGTAGCAATTATATTTGCCTTTGGTCTGTGTTATTTGCTACAAAGTTATTGCTTTCGTGAACTAATCGATTTCGGACGGACTATAGAAGATGACACCATCCCGTCATGGGAAATAGCCGGACATGTTATCAAGCAGTCTCTCTGGAAGAGTGGATGCTGCTTACCCAAACTTGCGTTTGTGGAAATGTCTTGAGCGTAAACTGGTTCACGATCCCCTACGTCGCGTTGATTGAGCGCCGGGGTCCAAATTATACTTATAAAGTTGTTGAACCCACCCTTGTAGATGGTCAACGACGCAATGAAAGGTCGGAAACGCGTTTAGAAACACCTTCAATCCAACGAATAGATCAGGATGAGAAGCGTTGATGTTTGTTACAGTGCCATTTGGCAATACACTTCGTATGCCTTCCACCATATCAATGGTTGGGCCATATTGATTCGTAACTTGGCTACCGCGTGCAAGCCACGCAATTGCCTCGTCAAATTAAGCCCTCGCCCGAGTGTATACATGAATATTACCTCCGTCAAACGTGGAGCCAGCCACGCCAATTCCCGTGGTCCAACTTCCTAGAGCGGCATAGACATCGTCCTAAGTGGGGCCAACCCCACCTCGGCCGTTTGTGCAGTGCTGTCATACGTCCCATCGGAGAAACAATACATTGCGATCTGCACGCCGAGAGTAGAGGAGAAACCTGGGTTCGTAACGAGCCTACCACATTTGACCCATGTGCAGCATCATCGTGAGGGTGAGTAACATTGGCCAAACGAACAAAAAAGGTCGCTTTTCAAACTGACAGCGAACGCGCATCTAGTCCTTCCCAGGGTTTGAAGTTGTCGAATACGGGCCCCCGCATTAGACGTACGTGACCTCATGCGGTAGACATTGACACGTACAGCAATGCCAGCGTGTCTGGCTCAAAGGAACACGCTGCCTCTTGAGCACCGGAAATAGCGTAGTAACGGATGCCTTTTGGCATATTGTTCTGTTCCTGTCAATCATGCGTGTCAATCATACTAATCACGGTAGCCACCCCCATTCTTAGACCATTGAAGAATACCCCCGGAGCTGATGAGACTAATGATGCAATTTCTAGGCGAACCGCAAACGTGTCGATTGGCGCCAAATGTGAGGGGCTGGTACTGGCAGCACTAGCCGTATAGTACAACACGTTGCGCCAACAGTGATCCTAGGAATGTACCCAGTGAAAGCAATAACATGCGAGCCAGGCAGATGAATGAACACAAACTCAGAGGAAGCTTTCTAGGAACACAGATGAAACTTTTGGGAGCAGAAGGAAATTTATGGTGAGCCTCACTATAATGACACTATTCTGAACTTCGCCACCCATGTGTTTCATTGAAGTTGCTGATCGATGACCCTTTCATCAAGCGCTAGGTTATCGATGTAGATGCCGATTCATGAAGGTCGGTGATTTTGTACGGTGACAGAATCAATATCTACATAACAGATCCTGGCGCATGGACTGGTAAATAGTTGAATCGAGGTTGTACTAGTACATCGAGTATACTTACGGTGTACAATGTTATAAGGTCACTGGATCAATTTCCGCCCATAAAATATGTAGTAAACCAGGCTTCTCCGGACGAAATTCGGCCATTTTCGAACGGCCTCCAGGTTGAAGGCTTGTACGTTTAAAGGGTGGGACCAGCGTTAACAAAACTCGGCGACTCTATTAAGATGTACAGATGGTAATCACGCTGCAAGGTTCAACGTTCAGGCCACCCGGCTCCGCCTACATGTTGCGTTACTGTGATTCTCATATGTACTCGAAAGTGTTGCTGCATGTTCTAGACAGTCAAACGCTGTCGGCGCTGCATTCCGAAATCTCTGAATAACTCCCCAAAGGACATGCGCAGCTAGCTGATACGATTTCACATCTGTCTGTACATTGCCGAATGCGAGAAAGCGAGCCATTGAAGTGTCAGTCCTAATTTACTGAATGCCGAATTATGACCGGACCTGCGCGTGCTTCAAGCATGCACTCAGGGAATGCGGATGTTGTGGACAGAAGAAGAGGATATACAAGAAATGGGCAAATAGCAAACAAGCAAAGCGAGCGGGACGAAATTAGCTGTGATAGAGTGATGCGTCAGAAGATAGGAAATGGAGGAATTGACCTATAAAATTATGATAGTCCAATATCATCGAAAATGTCAGCGGACATGGTCGCGTTCCAACCGGATGTATCGTCAGGTAAATAAACATGAACAAACCAAGAATCGTAGATAACTACTCGTGATCGAGCGTCATGTACGGATATGATAGATTCGGATGGACTTTTGGAGGGGAGATGATTTCGAACTGCGACGTCTCAAAGCTTGATGCGTGTGAGTCTCGAGAAGAAACAAGGAACTGTGATTGAGACGAGGGTGCAGTCCCTGGTGTTCGCATGATGTCAGAGTACCGTGCAGGTGGAATCATCGATAACAGGTCGTGTGACGCTGACGATTGGTGGCGGCCCGAACCCATTTTTGGCTGCGCAGCGGACTTCCGATGTTCAAAGAAGTTGCTGCCAGTTCGAATGTGGTTTGATGAGAGATACTGTCCTGGAAGTTGAGGACTGGGTGGTATGCTACCATCTACGACATTCGATTGTCTCGACTTGATCGTCTCGTTGGAAATGAACCTCTCGGAGCTCTTCCGAGGCTCAGATCCAGCCGTTGGCTGCTGTGATCCCACACCGGCGACAGACTTCCAAGATTTCAATATGGATTTACGAATGCTTGATTTCTCCTGGGGTGGAATGTTGAGGTGGACGGCTGGCGAATTTGGCCGAGAGCCTGGAAGAGAGGGCTTCGGTGGGTGCAGTGTATTCGGCGATTCCTGATCAAACTGCAGCTGGTCCACATGTGCTTTTCCATTCGAACCTCTCGTGATCGTGCCTGAAACAGGTGATGCCGCGAGTTGATCAGTTGGGGTAGACGGGCGCGAGGAACTAGAGAGCTGGAAGGAAGTCCGTCCAGGTGTCGGTGGCTGGGGAATAGTAGTAGATGATGATTTGCTTCTGCGCCACAACTTCTTCAGACCTTTCACACTCACAAGGGGTGCAGTTGACTTGGTGACGTTCTCGCCTGGGTCTACTACACTCGACGAGTCAGCAGAAAAGCGGCTTGAAGGAGTTGCCGAGTTAAGTGACTCTAAAAAATCGTCCACCGATGACATTGGTGGGCTGAAACCGACAGGTTCATGTGAGTAACTTTGCGCGACAGGATCCCAGTAACTTTGCATAGGAGACGCATCAACTTCGTAGACAGATGGGTGACGGCCAAACGGATCAGGAGGGAGGGGAATCGGGGAATCGGAGGCAATGCTTATTTGCTGGGAAGGTGAAGGTATCGTTGTTGGGTACGTGACTTGTTCGAGTTCTCGACGTCGTACTTGGCTTTCCGTCAGAATAGAAGAAGGACTAGATGTAGTCATGAAAGCCTTAGGAGCACCAGCGGAAACGCCATTCAGAGCCAGCCTCGGTGGTGAAGGGGGGAGATTCGCAAGTCGTGGAGAACCATTTGCTGTTTGAGTCACTGAGGCATAAGGGACGGATGGCCATGCATTAGGTAAGGGACTCGCGGTCAGACTGCTAGGAGGTCATTAGATACAGCAGGAAACGGTCAAAGATAATACGTACTCAACTGGAGAAGGTGTGTGTGATGCTAGTACAGTTGGGAGGATGTGATGATGTATTTCCTTCGGGTCCTCGTCGACAAATGCTGTCCTCAGATTCTGAGGTGAGAATTGAGCAAGGGTCTAAAATCGTTTGTCAGGTTGCTCCTCGGCTAGCGATTAATAAGACATACCCTCTCAATCTCATCCAGTTTCGCCTTCATGAGATATTGACTTCGCCGTCGGTCGTTCGGGTCATTCTCATCGTACTGTAATAGTTAATGATCAGTCCAGGAGGCGAAGCGAGGAGTTAAGTGACCAACCTCTTCGTCATCGTCTCCCAGATCCAACCCAAGGTCCAGATCTTCGAACACAGTGCCCACTCGTTTCTCTTCCCCATGGCTTCGCGATCGTTGATACTCTTGCTCTATTTCAAGAGACAGACCCTCCTTGTTGCGGAAGTCTACAAACTCTATCGTTCCCTCTATCAAGTTGTTGGTCGGTGATTTAGGAACCAGGCTCAAAGGCGTGGGCGTGGGTCGTTTTCCGACAGCAGTAGAAGGCGACGACCTCCTTTTGAATACCGAGGAATCTGGAATCGATACACTGAGAGGGGGGCGTGACATTCGTCGCATGATATTTTGAACCTCCTCGACATCGTTGGCTTCACCTCCTTCCCCTTGCTCTTGTTCGGGAAGAGTAGCGAGTGAGGTTGCATCCAATGCCAGCTCTACCACGTTAGGATTATGGACTTTCCGCCTCATTGTGTCCGATTTCCCGTGAATTTCCGTCCAGGTCTCGACGTCGGTACCAAATACATCCTCAAGTGGGTCGTGTCCCATGGTAGAAGCCATGCGTGCGGCTGCATCGGCGCCTGGAGACTCTGAAAGAGGTGCATATTCCCCATCATTGTGTTGTTCCTCTTCATCGAAGTCATCCTGGGACCGCAGAAATGGTGGCCTTTGCATCCTCTGCACCAATTTGAGGCCATACGGGGCTCGTTTCTCATCCACTGGGCTGTTCGAGTCTAGAGTACGGGACCGAGAATCAGAATGACGACCAGAACGGCTTTCTATCCTTTTCATACGTCGACTTCGCACCCAAGGTTCATACCAAGTAGCCTTTCGTCTGTCAATATCAAACTCTACCTTTGCAAGAATCGGTACGATTGAGGAAGAGCTCAAACCGGGTAGCTCTATATCAGGTGGCCCATGGTCTGATGAACGCGAGGTATCTGGAGTATCTGGTTCTGAATGTAGCGACGAGGCACCCGCGGACTTCCCGTGGGACCGGACATCCGACACCGATGATGCGGTTGAGGCGGAGGTGGAGGGGGTAATGGGGCACGCGAGGGGAGATGGCTGCTCAGTTCGCGTGGGGGTAAGCAAGGGTCGCAAGGGTTGCGATAGGCCATTGGACTGTACAGTAAGACCAAGACCAAATGGATTTGGGGTTCCGCTCCGGGATAAGGTGATGGCCTCCTCTCGTTCCGCGCGGAGCACTCTTGTCCATATGTTTTTCCATATCTCCTCTGACAACCTTGGGCCTGGTTCTTCTCCGCCGCTATCCCCGAGGGATGTAGAAGGAAAAGGCACAGGACTGTTCCGTCTGCTCTGCGGAGAGGCAGCCACTAGGTAGAGGACGATTCCCATCGTGCTCGGTAAAGCATATTCCCTTGCGATGACGACCAGCTGCGCTTGAAGAGTGGATTGTAGCGCCACGAGAGTCCCGCGGCGGAACTGGATATGATATCCAGATGCGGTCGATGGAGGAGGGGCAAGCTCGGTGATGTCAGAGGTGTCCACTTCATGAGGGAGATGCACAGGTGGTATTACGTGTAGCAAGTATCTGGATTGAGCCGGAGATACCAAGTTAAGGGCGGTTGCAGTAGACGGTGTCACGGAGCGCCATGCGAGATCGGTACTCGAGGGCGCTGGTGAGTTACCTAAATGAGACTGGGACGAAGATAATAATGAAGCAGACATGGTGATCGCGGGCAAGGGTGTGGATACACCAAGAGCGTTGGCCAGCTTTGCGAGTCGATGGGGTGGCAGAGGTGAGCGTGGAGGGGGCCATCCCGGGCCCGGTGTACAGGCGGAGCCAGCAGAACCCCGTTGCGATTGCATGGCAAGCTGAGTCCGTCAGTCGCAGGATACAAGCAAACGAACGGATCCAGCGCTGCAAAAGGAGGCTGATTCAACGAACGCAACTGTGATGTGCGGATGATCCTGGGCTCCAAATTGAGCCGCTAAACTAGGACGAGATTTGAGACGCACCTCGACGAACCCAAAACGCAAAATGTGAGTTGACCGTCGACAATGGGGGCTCCAGACAGAGCCAAGCGTCTGTCGACGTCGCTGAACTCGACGACGAGCTCTGAAGAAGCTTGATGGCGGCAAATTGAATGAAGGCTCACGTGACCTTCGTAATGGGGAGTTGCTACCACGATGCTCCCGAAGCCCCGAATCGGGGGTCGTTCAATTGTTTCCTCCATGTTGGTCGTTCGTGAACGCTCTCGCTCTTTGTTGCGATCTCGGACGTTTGGGTCAACGAGGTGTACAGTCTCAAACCTCGAACAGATTGACGTTTCCGAGCGTGTCTACTACTGGTTGCCTCCATCACGACGAGTGCTGTGACAACCGACATAAACCGCTCCAGCTCCGCAGATTCTTGTCGCACAATCTCCGGTGCCTTTTGGAGGCCCATCTACTTGTCCTGCCACTGACCATGTTAACCCTTTCCCCTATTTCCAGGTGCTACTGGCGTGAAAACGGATAAATTTACGTTTACCTCTTCTTTCAACTTGGATCGTAATCTTGGTCGGTCCGATTCGTTGGCAAAATTACCCTCGTGACCCTTGCCCAACCTCCATCTGCCCACCGGATAATATGATACATTCCGAACTTCTGCATTTCTTTCTTGCGCCATGGAATGCGAGCTGATTCCGCCGGTCGAGGCCCCCTTTTCACCATGATCGAGGGACCCTCTGCTTGCATTAACTGCCGGTCGAGATTCTCAGGCATGTGACGCTTTCACTCTCGCTCAATATTATTGGCCCACGCACGCCTCGAGCCCAGACGCAGTCATTTCATTTTCTGTGGGTTCTCGATTTGGTACACGGTTTTTCCCTCAGCACTGCAGGCTCCAGACGCGAAGGAAGTCAGGTGTTCTTCGAGAAGGCGAATGGGGCAAGCGATGGTTTGGTCAGCATTCGGACGGTGGAGTGGAAAAAAGGCTAGTCCAGAGACTCGGAACGACCGGTCTATCGATAGGAACGATCTATGGTGGAGTGGCCGGATCTACGGTACGATGCGAACGCAAGGGGACTGCATCGACTGGTGGTTGGAGTAATGGAGAACCTCTCGGCGTGGCGATCTACATTTTCATTTTATGACGGACACGAGGGCAGCCTTGAGGCAGGGCAGACGTGAGATGGGGAATAAGAATTTTTTTATTTGTTCTTGAGCCCGCGGTGCGAGAGGCGAGTAAGGGTGAGTAGGCGCTGTGCAAACAAGTCAGGATGCGTGAGAAGTGGCAGCCGGACGGGGACAATGGGCGTTGCCCGGCCAGGCTGTTCGTTTGGTTCTGGTCCTCGAGCGCAAACGAGGATCACGACCTTGCCGACCCCATTGTCCTTGTTTCTCGCTTCTTTCTTCTTTTCTTCGACCGTATTTCTTGCCTTTTATCGCATTGCGTGCACGATCTCAGAGTTACCCTTTTCATTTTGAGTCCACGACCCATCCACGACCCGCAGACGATGGATCAACACCAGCAGCACAACCAACATATCCCCGATGAACATACCCCAAATCTCGGTCAGACGGGGCCATATGGCTATTATCCTCCCGAGCAAGAAAACTCTTACTCTCTCGCGTACAACCACCAGATGCACCACCAGCACTCTTATCCGCTTCAGCATCCTGCCACTCATCCGCGTGGGTGCACTTCCTCGTGTCTTTTACTCGCCTGTACCTCATGTTGATCTGATAATGTGCTCGTGTACTTTGTATGTAGGTCATCTCTCCGCGCCAGACCTCCATCAAAACCTGCAGTTCCATAATCTTAGCCTCATGTCCACGCATCAATATCCGCCACCCGTGTACACTTCATCGCCACAACATGTGTCAATGGCCCTGCCTGCAGGCTCTCCCCCTCCGCCCTCCCCTCACATGTATGATCCCTTGTCCCCTCCCATTTCAGGATCAGACACATCAGCGGACGGCATTTACCACCATTCGAGAAACAGCAGCGGGACTGGCTCCCCATCATCGTCCAGAGGAGCCAGCTTAGTACATCGCACATCTCTACGTTACAATCCGACCCCTTCCCCAACGACGAGCTCCTCTGGCAGACGTGGTCGTGGCCGTTCTCTAAACGACTCGGACGACGAAGATATGGGTGCCACCTTTGTTGAGAATCTCGCTCACTCTCGCAAAGAAGCGACGCGGCGGCAAAGAATCGAGGCTGAGCAGAGGCGGAGGGACGAATTACGTGACGGCTATGCGAAATTGAAAGACGTCCTACCCGTCTCAAACCAGAAGAGTAGCAAGGTTTCACTGCTCGAGCGAGGTAGGTCCATCGATAGTGATCTGAATGGTCCTCATCTCATCCATTTCTTTCTTTAGCCACCAACCACATCATCTTCCTTGAAAAGTCCACACAAGAGATGCAGGCTCGTCTCCTTGTGCTGGAACAGGAAGTCCAACGGCTGCGCGCTGTCAATGAAAAGATTTCGCTCGGCGTCACCAACTCACCATCACCCACCAATAACATTCATGGCGTTGATAGTAGGCCGTTGTCGCCGCCACCTGAGCCAGCGATGCCGAGCCACTCACTCACTCACGTGCAAGGACAGGAGCCCCCACGGGAGGACTCCCGTAGTCCAGCCGCATCGGAAGGGTACTGATCGTATCCGACACAAACGCGCTATCACATTGAACGCTGCTTTTCTTCATTCTCATCTTCAAAAACTTTTTTCTTCGTATTCTTGCCTCACTGCACCTTCTGTATTTTTGTATTTCTGCTTCGGGCGATACTCAGGGAAAGGCGACAAACCACGTCCGCGCAAGATTTGTCAAGCTCGTGGCGCTGGTCGCACAGTGCAGTGCGCGAAACCACGTTCAACTGCCTTCTTCCCCCCTCCCCCTTCCCCTCCCCTCCCCTTCCTACTTGTCCACAACGCTGTTGACGACTCGATGTTGCTGGCCAACTACTCAAGTCTTATCTTGTCAATCAGAGCGCGCGCGATTGTTATCAGTCGCGCCATCTTGTTGATCGATAGGCCGGCCCATCGAATCCCTTTCCGCCTCGTTTTTCCCGACCTGCACTATCCCAGTGGATTTAGTTCGCTCAATCTCCCTTTGCGCCCTTCTCCCGGTCTCTTTTCTCATTTCCTCATGACTCACACACATTGCACCCTTCTCGGCGGCCAAACATCCACTTATCCCATTTAGCACTATCGCATTGGTTACCCCAATGCGGGTCTCTGCATCGACCGTGAAAGGATGCTTGCCCCCACCTTGCTACGACCGCAGGAACGATATAACGACTGAACGAATTCTTGACGAATACTGTACGAAATCAAGCGACGGAAAAAGCAAGGAGGAGCATGCACCGAGTTTTACGACACCTCACCCGCCAACTCATAGTGGTCCATCCTGTTTAGGAAACGGAGACTTTATAGCCATTGGCTCTCCCGAGGAGAGCTATTGTTGCCGTCGGGTGCCCGCTCTAGCAGTGGGCTGGAGAAAAAAATGGTCTACCGAAGAAGGATAGTGATGGACTGCTTCCGAAGGACTGATCTAGCACCTGTTGTCGGCACAGCGAGAGCATGTTTTCATAACCATAACATATGCAGATGTCCTTTTCCTTTTGTAATATCATGGTATTCTGCTGATCATTGAGCCTGGTTTCTTGGCGCATTTCGCATGAATTATGACGTAGATCGTCGCTGGCCATCTGGCGCTAGGGTAAGGATAAAAGGGAGGTGCACGAGGGGACTGTCGATTGCTACTGCTCAGCAAGCTCTGGGCTCGCACAGGGTCCTGAAATGGCAGCGTGTGATATGACAGATCAACGAACCCGCGAACCCTGACTGAATTGCGTTAAAAGATGCAGGTCGAGCGTAAAGTACACGCAACATATTACCAGACGTCAGTCGCAGCCACTTACCCATCCTGGCCTTCCATCGGGGAATGTTGGCAGTGTGACGCACTGAGGGTCCTCCCTGATGCGGCGGAGCCCGTTGCAGCAGCACATAGGACCCTGGGCAAGTGCTTCGTATAATTAGTCCGCAGTGCCCTCACGCGCCTAGGATGCTCGAAACAAGAACCTATGTAGAATGCGGATGAGTGAATACGGTATGTCATTCTGTGATGGGAGTTCATGCAATGGGTCGGGGTTTCCACGCAGCTGCGCTGAGACACAGCTCGTGGCGACCCTGAATTTGCGCCGCATGACATTGATACATGCGTACAGGATGGCCGAACCGGATAAGACTTGTCGGAGCTTGAGCTAAACAGTCGAGAATGCAGATATATGATGCGATTTGGGCGGAGGGCTTGACTCATGGGTGGCCGGATCCGGCGCGCCCCCTGTGCCGGCCAACTCTAGGTAGCGAACAGTACTTGTCTCCCTCCGTCCCCCCTGCTGGGAGAAACGTCTGGCATCGGGATCAACACTACCGGTGCCGATAAAAGGCATCGTCGGGCAAGATCAAGCTACTGCCGTAGGGAGAACCAAGACGGATTGAGCAGGACTGTGTCAGTTTCCCAAACGGGCGGGTGACTGTGTAACGCGGCGGCGGAAATGAAATAGATAAACTTGTTCCATTTTCTGATTAGAGGGGAGAACTGTAAGCTGTAGCACAGGCAAATATCAAACCAGAGAAAGAAAGGCGATGAGCTGATCTGCGCTAGAATGACATGAGGCAGCGCGATGTTTTGCTGGGAGAGGAAACGCCGCGAGAGGCCAAATTCGGCGGATATTGCAGCTCAGGCGGGCAAGGGGCACAGAAACAAGGCACCAAACTTTGAAGCGCTTCGGGTGAGAAGGGCAAAGAGGCCTTTGAAAGTCAACCACAGACAACAAGAGACCCTACTTTTTGTTCATCATCAGGAGAGGGTGGCGTACCGAGCTGCGAGGTGGGGATGATGGTCACACAAAAAATACAAATAATAAAACAAAAAAGAGATCGGTGCAGATCTCACGGATATCAAAATCAACAAGTTGGATCAATTAATATTCAATAATAGATGCCCCGCGGCAGTTTTTGGGAATATTGGCAGCGAGGACCCACATAAATTAATTGTCACAATGTCACGCGTGACCACATCATGACATGTCACCCTTACCCCCTCTGTCCTCTTTCTTCTCTTTTCCGCCATAGTGCCACTCTGTCAGGTTCCTGGGCCAATCACTACAGCAACTTGCTTGTAAGTATCTTTGGTGCTAACTTAAACTAGTCGCCCGTAGGGCCTTACTGTCAGAGACCCGCGCTCAAACTGCGCGTTTTGTTTGGCAAGCGATCAAGGGGCATGGCACCCTTTTCATCCGCTTCATTCGATCAACTTCTAAAATGGAAGGGAACCCCCATTGCAATGTCGCTGGCCGTGACTCGTCCCATCGTGGCACTCATGGAATATTCTTTCGCCCTACTGGTCTGTCACACACCTCTCGTCCAACGATCAAAGACTTCTTGTATCGAAAGGTGTGGGTTCATAGGATGTGTTTGATATGACCATTCTTGGTATGGGTCGTAAATATTTCAACAGGTTTGGACACGCAGCTGATGCGCCCACTTACGGCGTCCTTCGCTCGCCAAGGAAATTCTTCTTGTACCCTTACTGATCAATTCGCCTTTTGACTGGAGTTAGTTTGTCGCAGATCGTTCACGACCATTGGCCACTCGGCAGTTATTCAAGGCATGCGTGCGTGTAACGTGCACAGAAGAAGGATATTGTCATACGCTCGAGGCATTTGGACATTGATGGCTGCGATTCAAGACGCCTCCCGATCAACGGAGTATATGTGAGTGATTCTAACTAAGGGGGACAATGTACGAGGCATGGCTTCTATCCCTCCTTTCCATCGAGTGGAGGTTAACGAGAATGCCGCGGGGAATGAAGCATTGTAGGAGCAAGATCCGTGACATGGTCGGTAATGCGAAGCAGACGGATTGCCGAGAGAGGAGAAAGTGAGCTCCCAGCTGGCGCGTGTCTTTGCTTAAAGTCTAATTACGTGGGTAGGGTCACGTCACTGCCGTCTTGATGTGACTGTATTTGCCGTCCAACGATGGAATAGCGGTACGCTTGGGCTGCTTCTGCTGATAATAGATCACGGACGGGCATATTAGTAGTGTGGGCAAGAAGTATCGCCATCGATCGTGAATTACAAGTTGACAGAGTGGAGTGTGATAACAGGGGTAGGGCTACGTGTTGAGGGGAATCAGTCACACGGATCTGCGTATGACTTCAGCGGTGACGGCAGGGGTAGGTTTTCTCCGTTTGATTGAGCGCGCACTAAGGCCTTTGGAGAACAAAGGCGGTTTTTGGATTTGCCACGGTTAGCGGGAAGCATGTCGTTGGTATTTATTTTTTAGAAGACGGCGGACATGCGATAAGATGGATATTTGGAGACAGAAGGCGAACAAGGGGAGGAAATGAAGATGACGAGCCGAGATTGCAGCGTGTGGGTAAGCAGATATGATCGGTGGATGATGATGCGGCGTAGGCGCAATGGCGGTGTGAGATGAAGAAAACGTTGCAGGAAAGGGGCACATGTCGCAGGGGGGACCGGGCCAACTGTCCCAGAACGGGCGGTCAGCCTCGGCCAAGCCGGATCTTGCTGCTGTCTTACCGGACCCGCGGGGCGGTGGACGGAAAAAGCGGTGCGGAGATAAATTGGGAAGAGGGTAAGGCGTAGTCCGACAACCAAAGGCGTAACACGGCAGGGCACCGGGCTACACGTCCATTCTTTCGGTTCGCTCTTTCCATATTCCTTTCCCCACCTGGGAATATTATGTAATGGTTCCATATCATAAACCTTGCAGGGACTACAAATTCCGGCACACGAGGCCGCCAAAATACGCAGATTCTCATTTATGTGATCGTGTGAGTGAATTTCCATATCAGGCCATTGCACCTCTAGATATTTAGGCGGAAGCAGATGCCCCGACCCGTTCCTCATCCCCTCTCTTGACACTCCCCCGACCTCCTCTTCCTCCTCCTCACCCGACGTCTCTTTTCTTTTCTTTTTTTTCTTCTTCTTCAACTTCTTTTCTTTGCGCTTGTGCTCTATTGTGCGGTTGGGACGACAACGCCGGCTCTTTGTTGTTTTCACGTAAGTCCTCTCCCTCTACTCAGTCGACCAGCGTTTCCTCAACGCTATATCAGGTCCCCTCGTATTCCAGCTCTCTTTATTCCAGCTTTCTCATCTTTGCATCTCTACGACACCATGGAATCCACTCTCCTCGAGCACCCTCGCAGCCCCACTACCTTCATGGATCCCCCCTTCCCTTACGACCCCCTCTCCAACCTCGAGTACCTTCAGTACCCTCAGTCTCCCTATGGCGTCTCTTCCATGGCCTGTAGGTCTCCTCTTCTCTCCCATTGCCATACATCGCTTACGTTTCTCACAGTGCCTGGTCCCTCGTCTTCATCTCCCCGTCTTGACTTCAACTCTCTCAACTTGACAAACACCATCGGCGAGTACTCGTACACCCCCTCCGCCAACTACACGACCGCCTCTCCTGGTCGTCCCTACACTCCTCCCGACAATGGCATCTCCCCCCCTGCCATCTACAACCTTAGCGGTGGCGAGATCTCTTCCGATGGTCTCACTTCTGGCAGACGCAGCCGCGGCAGTGGCACCCACTCTCCTTCTTCGGTCCACAGCGTTCCATACGCTTCCGTTCCTCGTTCTCATCGCTTCAACCCCATCGCTGCCCCTGCTACCCGCTCGGCGGCGAAGACCCCGAGACGCAAGTCTCGCAACGATGATTCCGATGAGGACGACGACGATTTCCAGCCCACGATCCCGACTGGGAACGCGAACACCGATGTCCGCCGCGAGACAATCCGCCGTCAGCGCATCGAGTCTGAGCAAAGGCGTCGCGATGAACTTCGCGATGGCTACCGAAGGCTCAAGGATGCTCTTCCCGTCTCCAACCAGAAGTCAAGCAAGGTTTCCCTTCTTGACCGCGCTACCACCCACGTCAAGTATCTCGAGATGACCGCCCAACAACTTCAGACGAGGCTTCAGCAAGCCGAGAACGAGGTCCAGCGACTCCGCACGTGCGTATTACCCCACCTTCCATCTACAACTCCGTCTCATCGCCTATTTAGTGTCAACGAGGCACTGATGCTTGGCACTGCCGAGCAACGACATGCTGCCGCTGCCGCTGCAGTTGCAGCCGTGTCGCAGCAATCACAGCCAAACTTTTGATTGTTGATCTCGCTCTTCGTCTCGGACCTCAAAAACGCCCGGCGTCGTCGGTTACATTATCTTTCACGGACTATTATTGCAGAGATGACTCGCATGACTGGAATACCTGCCTGGATCGCAGGTCGCATCATTTACAATGGACACTTAGCATCGCACATTTTTATTCTGCATTTTTTTTTACGACACCTCACTCCAGCGTGTCCCTCATCGGCTGGCCACCCTCTTCTGGTCTTCTCCGGCATCCTTGGTTTGCAGACAATTCGGTCGCGCCACTATTGGCGTGCATTCTACCATGGCTAGTCTGTGGTTAGCTGGAGCTTTCGATGAAGATTGGACTTCCTGGTATCGGTTGATGGAAGTTTCGACAAGACACCGACGCAAGACCGCAGCTGTGTGAGACGTTTGGTCATGTCGCTCATATGAGCGGCGTGCTCGTCTTGCTGTGCTTGCGCGTCCTATCTTGCTTTCCCCTCGTCCTCTGTCCTTTTCCTATCCCGGTCCAATTCAGCCCAAGCGCACTTGTAGGCGACGACCTCTTAGTTGAGGTTACGTGCCTCGTGCGAGCCGATACACTGGCATCATCTCCACCCTCCACGTCTTCGCATCACCATTGCCGGTTCTCTTTTCCGTCAGCACATACCTGATGAGGACCGCACTGCACGCATTGTTTATTACGCCTTGATTTATACACGCCCCATGTCACGAAGTCGGCGACTGATCACCGCTCGCTTTACGACTCCCTCCTTCTATCAGACCTGTCGGCGAGTAGTGGCGGGACGTCAACATACATTTCACCGTGCCCTTTGGCCGCTTTCATTGTATGAGAGTGGTCTATGTGCGTTGGTGTATTCATCGGTTGGGATTCATTGAACGCGGTTTGCGGGGGTTGTTGATGGAAGATTGTTCAGGACCCTATATGCTCTCCCTCCCACTGCACTTCAAGATTTTGTTCATGTTGCACTCGCCCCTCGTCATTCGCTAGTCGATTGTACGATGGACGTGTTTGAGCGCCTTGAACGAATCGTTTGTGTCGGTGATGGGATCAGAGCGGACGGTATGCCTCCACCCTGCCTGCTTGCGGGCGCTGGAGTTGTCGCCATCTGGACTACACTTCCTTTTTCGATTTGCCCTTGTCATACCCGACTCCCTTCACGTCACCGTTGTTGCCCGCGTCTTGCACACGCTACTCCGACTCGCCTCGCCCTGGCCTTTCATGTCTGGTACCATCGTTATCCGCCTTTCCCATTCTCTCTGACTGCACGCTCGCTAGTCGTTTCAGTCCGCACTTAAATTGTAGGTATTGTGTGTATCTGTCTTGGTTCTCGACATGCACCAAGCTGTGGTACTGCATCCACGATGTAGCACCGCTGTTGTTGTAACCTATAGTCTACGAAACGATTATCGCTTCCTCTCCATGATCGTGTGATTTGAATCCTGAGTGGAGTGACTGAGTGGCTTATCGATAAGGAAAGCCAAACGTGGAGTACATGCGGCCTGTCTGCTCGTTCTCCCGACGATCAGATTTCTGTTTTCGAACCAGCAACGTCGACGCCACGGAACGTCATGTCAGCACCAGACGGGACAAGTTCTGAGAAGTTAGCCGTCCACCGCCAGCTGAAAATCAAGATTGGCGCAGTCAAACGGTGCGAGTAATGTTTCCGCTTATCTCGCCATATGCACCCCTGATAAACGCTGACCGGTGTCACTTCATATGAACGATAATGTTTGAAACAGGTTGCTCAAGGAACACAACCTGTACAAGAAAGAAGCGGAAGAGCAACAGCGCAAACTCGACCGAATCGTCGCGGAGAACGGCGAAGAGTGGGAGATCAAGAATGCTGTACGTCTTGGTCCCAAACCTTGTTTCCACCCACACACACGCGCTCGCAATGCACTTTTTGCTTGCTGCTGCGCGCGTTGTCGTGCGGCGTGTGCGCACAGCACGGAAATGAGATGAGGCTGATTCTATCCGAATGATCTGTTGTTGTTTCTCGTCTTAGAAAAGGATATTCGAAGAGTCTCAGAGAATGATCAAGGACACAGGCGATCGCTTGGAAAAGATGATCGAGGAGACAAAGACGCTCATCGTACGTGTCTTCCATTCTACATGACGTCGACACGGGCCTCCTATCCATCCACCGATCGTGTAACAAAATAACACATCGACACAGGATTCCGTCAAACCGAGGCCGGAATTCTTCGAAGACAAGGAGCTCCTGGAGGCCGAGAGCGTACTCACAGAAGCATCGGTAAGTGATCGCATATGACAGAACAGAGAGTCAGATTGTTAATTCATACCAGGGCAACAAAGTGTCCTAAGAAGTGGCGTCCCTTAAGCGCTACGCCCGCACTGTCGACGAGAAACATGCGTACATACGTGGCCGGCGTTGGTTTTCAATTCAATCGTTCCGTTCATCATCTCTTCGGAGATTCTTCTTGTTCTTCGTTGTATTGACATTCTTACCGCCGCGCTCCGTCGAACGCGCATCTTAATTATATTCCCGTGCGTCCATATCTACGCCACGATGTTCATGTGTGAGTCATCGGATGTGTCGCCGACGTGCTCCTGTTCCCGCGCGGCCCTGAGGCGTTTGAGGGCATTCAGGATGCCCACCCACGCATCACGCCCCACCCTCTCTTCTTGCAACCCCAGACTGACCTCCCCCGTCCCCGTGCTACCCGTGGGGATCGTCACGCCCAGCGATGGGGGTGCGAATCCGGGGGGTGGCGCGTTGATTGCGGAGGGGGCGATGCGAGACTGTCGTATGTGCGCGAGTGAGGAACGGATGGCGACCTGTATAGCCTACCAAAGTTGCCAACGGTGTAAAGACATGTTTTTAACGGACAAGAGAGAGAGCGCGACGCACGTCCAGTCGCTCAAAGTATTCGCTTACTTCGAGCACGAACTGCTCGGAGCGTTCCTCTCCTTGGGGGAGGTTGTCGTCGGGCCCGTCCGTCTGCGGCAGTGTGAGCAATGATACGGACGACGCAGCCAGGGAAAGCAGGCGTCCAATGTCCTAGTGGTTATTCGGTTAACAGGGTAGATGCCAGGGGCTTGGGACGTGTCAGCGAACCCGCTCTACTTCACCGAGTGCGTATATCTGACGCGCCGTTCGGCTCGAAGTCCAAATAGGATCGATCTCGTCGCTGGCCCGTCCATGCTCTGACCGCTCTTCTGGTTGTGACATGAAGACGAGATGCACTGCTACTGAGTGACAGATAGCGACAAAGCCGGGCTTTCGTTCTTTTGCCACATCTTAGTTCCAAGGATTTCATTACAAAAGTCGCTGATCAAGGGTAAACGTTCCCCGACATGCAGAGCAAATAAACACAGCAAAGCGGCAGAGCAAATAAAAAATACAAGTGAATTATTCCATTGTGTGATAATGTAAATTGTCTTAGGAAAGCTTCGCCTTCTTGGTGGGCTGCGGCGTGGGCTTGGGATCCCCTTCCTTGCGCTTCTTCACCCCTCCACCACTCTTGATGTTGCTCAACATGTCCTTGTACCTGTCCTTGACTACATACGAGATCTTACCCACCTCCGAGTCGGAGCCATTGAACGTGATTGCGTTCCGAATCATGAGGTCCAAGTCAGCCTCGAAGGCGTCTATCGTGTCGTATTTGTCGTTGTCCAACTTTGTACGAATCGTTCTAAGGTCCCTCGCATCCTTCTTAGGAATAACTTGGAAGTACGTTGGGATACCCAAGAGTACAGGGTCGACGGGCTCCCGGAACACGAAGGAACTAGGTAAAAAGGTAAGCAGCCGAACGCACTTGCTGCGGGAGAACACTCACATGTCTTCCTTTGCCAGCGTCGTCATCAGTCCTTGTAAACTTCGTTTTTCTGCCCAAGAGAGCTTTTTCTCAAACACCTTGGCCCACTCCTTCTTGAACACTTTTTCCACCGCTTCTGCACAGGTCACAGGGTACGTCGTAGGGGGATTGAATTTGCGACAATTGCTAAAGACGAGGTCGGCATCCTTGGCGAAATCCTCCATTGCGGAATATTTTCCCTCCGTCACCTTTTGACCTATAGTGCCGAAGTCCATCGGATGGGAAATCTCATCATAGTAACTAGAGATTGATCAGTACTGCCAAGCGTTTCTACTTGTGAATTAAACTCACGTAGGGCAGCCATCTCTCACTGGGTCAACTGGTTGACTAAAGATGGAGTACTCGGGAAGCTTTGAGATCGCCCTCAATACATCCCGGCATTTCTTTTCATTTAGTAGAGTGATGGAAGGCGAAGCCCGATGTTTTGAAGGCGTAGGCTGAGTGCTAGTAACTTCTCGCTCTTTCCCTTTGACAGAGATATGTGACACCTCCGGAGCTGCCGCGGGTACCGGCACAGGTTCAGATCCTTTCTTCTTGGGCTTGGCAGGTGGTGTAGGAGCAGTCTTCGGTGCGGGTGCCGAGGGCCGCTCGGGGACGGGCGTATCCGTGCTGCTGGAGGGCATGCTCGGCTTATCCTTTCTCGATATAGGCGCGGCAAATGCCAAAACGCCATCCTCATCGCCTTCGACGTTAGGTTTCCGACGCTTTCCGGGAGGTCCACTGCCCGACGCCTTGGCCGGAGGTGTTTCCCTGGTCGATTCGGCCATCTTGCGTTGACGCTTCTCTTCATCCTTTTCCCTTTCAATTGCGATAACCTCCTGAAGTAGGTCATGAGATCCATCATCGACATATGGTGGTGGCGCTTCGTCTGGAATCTTCGGTTTGCGAACCTTGAATTTAGGTACTTTAGAAACCTCCGCTGATTTCTCGATCAACTTTTCAGCTGGTTTCTCGTTAACTTTCTCCACAGGCTTGACTTGGGTGCCGCCCACTTTGAGCTTGATAGTCGGCCGGGGAGCCGCCTTTTCGGCAGCAACGGGGGCAGGTGCTGACTGTGGCGTTGAAACCCGCGGAGATTGTGGGGGAGGTTTTTGAGGCAATTGCTTGACCACGACAGATGGCAACTCTTTACGGGCGGGTTCCATAGCCTTGTTGGCGGCCTCAAGAGTCTTGTTGATGCGATTCCACACTAATACCCCGTGCACTTAGTGACAAACATCACCTGAGAGGTGACCACTCACACTTCTCAAAGAAAGTCTCGAGGAATATAGCCTCGGTATGTGCATAGCTACCAGCGACGTTGTATTGTTTTGCGTTCGTAATCATCAGGTGAAAGTCGGTTTCAAACGCAAAACGATCCTTGTAATGGCCTTCCTCCAGCTTAGCGCCCATGGTGCTGAGATCCATCGGGTTTTTGATCACCTCATAGTAGCTAAAAAGTGACCATCATTCCATGAGTCGATAACAACAATGGAGAGATACGAACTTTGGTGCATGATCCCGTACGGGATCGACTGGTTGCATAAAAAGCATGGCGTTCTTGGTCATCTTCAGTTTCTTGAGTGCATTGCGACAAGCACGCAAGTCGTTCATGCTCATTCCACCTGTTTGCGCTTTGGGAATATGAGGCGGCTTGACGACACCTGTAGGCTTTGGCTTTGGCTTGGCCTTCGCAGGCACCGGAGGTGGTAGCATAGCAGCAGGACGTGTCATGGCAGTAGGAGTGACAGCAGATGGCGTTGAATTACGTGCGGCACTAGGCATGATCTTGAGTTTGGGAGGAGCAGGAGCTGCCGATACAGCATGGGCACGCTGAGGCGGGCCACCAGTCTTGGTCGGTCGCTGTGCCTTGGCCGGAACTTTGACTTGGGGAAGCTGAGGAACTTGTTCTACCACAGGAGTTGGGGGAAGGTGAATGGTGACCTTAGGCGGTGTTTCTTCGACCCCTCTGAGAACCATGTCCGCTAGCTTGATGACGCCCCACCGAACTTCTTGGTCAACGTCAGGAGCACTAAGAATTCCAGGCTCAAGTCAGTCGCGTCAAAGGCGCAGCGAGCATGACAATCACGTACAGTGCGATGGGCATTAAAAACTCCCGCAATACTTCGTTCTTGCCAATCTCACGGTCTTTACGAAGGACCTTGATCATGAAGTCCACATCGCTTTTCTTGACCTCCTTAGCTTGAGGAGGCATAGATCCATCCTCTTCAATAAGTAGGGACTCGGAATCTTTCAATGCATTCTTCATCTCGCCCATAGAGACCAGAAGGGCCAAGCTTTGACATGCACATCGAGCCACATGACGCCGGACAACCCGCGAAGGGTCATTTGTCATCACCGCTAGGACATACCGCATGATGGCGGGAGTGTACCATTTAGACATGAAAAGTCCGTCAAAGGCAGCGATCCGGACCTGAGTATAGTTTCCCTCACTGATTGCGATTAGCAGAGCGAGAAAAGGTTATAATCGTGGAAGTTACATACCGGGTGAGTGGGAAGAAAACTCTCATGTCGTTCGGAAGCAAATTAGAAGTCGTCAAGAGAAGATAAAACTAGAAACAGTTCATAAATGAGACGACTACATGCACAGCGGAAATACTGACCTCTAGGGCTGCGATTGTGACAACATTGTGAGGGGAGGGAATTAACCTGTCCATGCTCCGATACCTGCTAATCTCATCAACCGCTTGTTTCAGAAGATTGGCATCCTCGGCGCTATGTTCGGACCGTACTTCCTCTTTCAGAAGTTCACCCCGCTCTGGCGGAGCAATTGAAACAGTGGCACAGGCCGCCGTAGAAATGAGTGTGCAAATGTAGAAAGCGTCGGAGTACTGCAACGCGAATGAGCTTGTACTTTGTATTGAGTTCAGTGACACCTACTGGGTTCGCCGTATTGTCATTGTACCGCAGCTGATCCACAAGGAATTGTCGGACTACCGTGGGAGTCTTGCCGTTCTCAAAGCGTACTTCGGAGATGGCGTGAACAAGCGCCTGCATTATTCATAAGCTTCATCTGAATTAGAAGGCGTCTCGACACACCTTGCGAACGAAGTACTCCGAAAGGTCAGAGAAGTCATTTGGTTTCGGAACGTAATTATGAGTAAACAAGTCTTGATTTGTATCCTCGGGCTCATAGCAGTATCGTAAGAAGAGTTTGAAGAGATGGAAAAGACCTAAAAATTCCAGCCGTCGAATGGCACACTACCCGCAATGTTATCCATGATATAAACAGAAGAAGATTTTCGCAACTTACGTTGACGAGTGCGCTCGCGGCCTCACACCGTATCCGATAATAATAATTAGATACAAGTACGGTCTTCGTAAACGTGCTAGAAACGATTGCGGTCGGTTGTTTGGCAAGGGCATGGATAGCCTATAATCGGGTCAGACAACCGCGATGGGAGCACACAGAATAAGCTCACCTCGAGCTGAGCAACGACATCCCTATCACGTTGTAGCTGAGAGACCCACATGAAATCTGGTTGCTCGAATGCAATAGCAGCAATCCATTCAAAGTCGGCGTCCATTCGAATCCATTCATACGTGGCACCGGACATGACTTGTTCGTCCTCCTCCGTCCAGTCAGCCACTTTCCAGATCTCTCGTTCCTTTTCTTTCTCCCAGATCTCTAGCCCAAATCCCATGTCGATGAGGCCCATGGCTTCTGCAGCTTCCGCGTCACCCTCTGCTGCTGCTTGTGCTGCTGCTTGGCGGGCGAGGTAGCGCTTAGTATTTCGACGGATACGCTTGTATTTTGTGTTGAATGGCACCTCGTAGCGCTTGAACGGAGACCTAATGTCAAGCACATGTTCGTAGGGTGTCCCGTCAGCTTCGTGTATGCGAACAGTCATTTGGCCCTGTTGAAGATGGTAAGAGGCAGGCACCTGAATACCCACGTGCTGAGGCAGAGACGTACTTCAAAGAATGAGACAGGCTTGAACAACAACTTCGATACTTCGTTATGTTCAAGAGCTCTGAAAGCAGGAGCCTCTTGTCTCATGGTAATCTCCACGGCCATCTTTTTCCGGTTAAAGGACGCAGAAAAACCGAATGCGGGACATCCACTGCCGTATATCCACTGCTCGGCGAACGAGCGTAGATCGATACCGCTCACCTTCCTACAAGTGCGAAGAAAGGAGTGGGTAGAGAGGCAGTTATTTGGTAGCTCGCCACTGATCGCAGACAGAAAAATCTTTGGGAGAACACGAGATAGGCCAAGCGATGTACCAGACTTTCCGAGTCGTCGGTCAAGAATGTGAAGCACAAGTGGTGCCTTCAAATTGACAAATGGAAGCGTAGCGGCATCGGGAGGATCGGGATGTTGGGGCTGACAAATTGGTGGCATCGAGCCATTATCCCATTCAACGACGCGTTGCATATCTCGCTTCAATCGGTAGCGATACTCGTTATTACCAAGTAATTTCCGAATGAAAAGACCCGTGATGTAGAGAGCAAGCCCATTGACGAGCCACATATCGGACCACGCTTTGGGCTGGATATTGATCCCCATCCATTGGCATGCAAGACTGTGGCTAAGCACCTGTCTGGTCTCGATCACTTGCTCGATGGCATCTTCACCGTGCAGAAGATCAACGGTGACCAGAGAAAGAGTTGCGCTATCGAATCGTTGGACCGGCATCTCATCGACAGCGACTACCTTGAATGAACCAAATGGGTACGAGCCAAAATCCGTGCTGTAATAGTTCATCGCCGAACGCAAGAATGATGTCGAGGTGTGCAGCACAGACTCCTGGCCAGGCAGACAGAACGCATGCATGAGCGGCTGCGTGACGCCTGACGCCTCTTCTGATGAATCTGCAGCGATTGAATGGACATGGAAGGGCCCCGCAGCGAAGGCGACGTGTTGTACCGATGTCAGCACTGACTGTGAGAAGAGGAAGATGGTCTTATTGGAGTTATTAGGATGAGCAACCTATTATAGCACAGTCAGCGTAGTGTGCAATG
The DNA here is from genome assembly GCA_038089875.1 of Fistulinella prunicolor. Classification (NCBI taxonomy): domain Eukaryota; kingdom Fungi; phylum Basidiomycota; class Agaricomycetes; order Boletales; family Boletaceae; genus Fistulinella; species Fistulinella prunicolor. The sequence continues at coordinate 102,846 of JBBPLP010000010.1, read as the reverse complement.
GCACGGAAAGAGACATGCCTGTTCCACGAGGTCTCCACTGCAAACAACAACAGTCGGTATGGCCTCTTGTCGCTCGATAAACTCGCCATCTTGGTCCCGGTGCATCAAGTCGGGTTCCTCCAGGTACCTTGGAACAACAAACTCAAATTCCCAGGTGCACTTCTCCCAAACGTTATCAACACAAGGGACCCAACATCTCGCAGCGTCAGGAGAGCAAGGGATAGTGTATGCATGAGGAACACGCTGAGATAGATGAGGATCTCGACAAGGCGCATGTACCCACTAGATCACTTACATATGGATACGCATCCGTGGGCAATACAAACTGTATGCCATCTACAGGGTTTCGGAGGCTATACTCAAGGCGAACGATAATAGGCATGAACTCCGGTCCCGGAGCGGGAGTTTGTGAAGGCCCAGGGGTTTGGGGCTCGGGAGTCGCAACTATTTGCGTTACCCCAAAATGAACAATCAGGCCAAAAAAGAATGCAGGGCTGCTCACCTTCACTGGCTACTCCATTTGCCATTGAATGCCCAGCATGGCCAGATTGCCTCAAGGAAACCTCTTTTGGGATGGCGATGGACAACTCTCCTTCATCTCCCTCTGTGAGTGCGGTATAAAGCTTTCTCTTCAGCTCTGGGTATGTGTGGCAATCCTGCGGTGTGGAGATGTTGATGTGTGCGAGCGGGTCATGATGGACGAATTCGGCTTGATGGGATGCAACTGTGACTGAATGGATCGCTTGGAAATCCGAAAAGTCAAACGAAGGATAGCAGAACATGCAGAAAGGCTACATACTGCACTGTCTAGAGTGGAGATGAATGGTCCGCAGGTTCGCATTGTTTGGTATAACAGTAATTTCTGTGTATCCCTAGAGGTGAGAAACAGGACGTTGCTGTGGTGAGTGACGCTCGTTGAGGGGTGCATAGGTTGAGACGACGCACCCAAAGAGAGCCCGAGAAGTCAATTTCCAAGACGACCTTTTGGTGGCTAGTAGAGACGCGCAGAAGTGTCAGTCTGAGTGGTACGAAAGAAAAAAAAGAAAACTTATATAGAAAAGCCACGACGGACGTGTTCGCGTTGCATCCTTGACCTTGCACACCCAGTTGAAACAGCCGAAAGGAAGAGGATTTCGTATTCAGAACGCAGTCGTCTGGTAGAGCGGCCTGTACGATGTAAATGTAAGGAACGAAAAGCAAACGTTGGTCAATGTTGCGTCGTGCTCAACACCGACGGCGAGCTTTGGGAGGGATTCAGTCACTGACAAGCCTGAAGCAACCGACCAACAATTACGTAATACACACGTCCCCACTGGCTGTGCTGGCCGGCTCATATCCTCGTATTCCTCGAGTCCCAACTCGGACTGGCTCCGTTTTACCGTTAGGATGCCCCAAAAATCAGTGTTCAGGAAGCCGGGAGCAAAACATTTTCAGCTGGTCCACAGATCGCAAAGAGATCCGCTTATCCATGACCCCGATGCCTCACAGCACGTCTTAAAAGCCTTTGTGAGGGGCAACGATAAAAAGGTCTGTCATCCTTTATTGCCTCTCTTTGTATTCCCGACCCAAGATACGAAGGGAAAAACCCGTGCTGAACTAGAGGCTATACTCGCACCAGAGGTCATCGAACACGATGTCCGTACCAATGTCGGAGAGGCATCTCTTTATGGCATCTACTTTGACGATACGGAATACGACTATATGCAACACCTTCGCGCTGTGGGGACAGAAGAAGAAGGTGTAGAAAGTATCCTCGTCGAAGCACTGCCGTCTCAAAACAAGTCCCGATCAAAAGGAAAGGCAACCTCAAATGAGCCTTCGTGGTTACCAGACCTACCTGTAGAGGCACTTCCCTCGAAAGTAGAGATACCTAGAAACTTCGAAACACAAGAAGCTGTGCCATCCTCGATTTCAGGGTTTCAACCTGACATGGATCCCCACCTCAGGCAGGTGCTGGAGGCCCTTGAAGATGATGCATTCGTAGACGAGGAAATAGAAGATGGTTTCTTTACTGAACTGGTCCATGACGGTGAACGGGATGGGGAAGATGCTGATTATGAATTTTATGAATGTGGACCTCCCGAGGCAGGGGGCAGTGAAGGAGGGGAAGAAAACAAGGACGAGAGTTGGGAGGCGAGGTTTGCAAAATTCAAAAAAGACCCAGATGGCTTACCACCACCGTCTAATTCTGACGAGGACATTTATTCTGAGGGTGGTGATACAGTTGGCAACCTACCGAAGCTCCCGGTAGTCGGTGGTAAACATAGACGAAAAGGTACGTCGGATGCGTCAGGGTACAGCATGAGCAGCTCCTCGATGTACCGCACCGAGGCTTTACTTATACTTGACGAACGTTTTGACCAAGTGCGTGCATTCTTGTGTCCTAAATTGATGTTATTCGGATGATCTTGTCAACCCCAGCTGATGGCGAAGGAGTACGGCTCGGATGAAGACGCCTTGGAAAAGGACGAGCTGGAAACAGCGTCGACTAGCTCTTCGTTATCTTCTTCTTCTGCCCCGGATCTGATAACATCTCGGGAAGACTATGCAGAAATGGTGGACGAATTTATCGACAAGTATGAATTACTTGGACGAAAGCTGAAGCCTATTCTTGCTGGGGAGTCCAGTGTAGACAAGCTGGAGACGCTCAGACGTGCGTTGGGACAAGACGAAAGGGTAAGGATGGTTACTATGGGGACAGACGAGGAAGAGGAGCTAGACGACGAAGCATTGTTCAAAGCCTATCATGCGAACGAGAAAGAGGATAGATGGGACTGTGAGACCATTCTGAGTAAGTGGCCCGGTGCGGGTGGGGTGCGATATTGACGGATCCTAGCGACGTACTCGAATCTGGAAAATCATCCACGCATAATTCAAGCACGGTCATCAAAGCCTGTACCAAAGATTAAGCTTGATCCACGCACCGGACTACCTAATGTTGCGAACGACGAAAATAAAAGTGACCAGATACTGGATACGTTGGAGGAAGCAGAACAAGTGAAACGAGGTGTGCAAGTCCGTGGATTGTGATAGAACGCTACTCATTCTTTTTGCTTCCAAGCCGTCAAAGAGACAATCAGTCGCCCTCGAGATGAATCAAAAGATGACAAAAAGGCACGCAAGCAAGCTGTAAAGGCAGAACGACAAGCGCGGCGTACAGACAAGAAAAATATGAGAGAACAGTTCAACTTGGAAATCAGGCAACAGGCGCAGGGATTGTCTAACAAGACAAATACAAGTAGGATACGAAAACTGTGATAGGCTAGTGGTACTTGAGCCGAGTGTGTAAATGGAGCAAAGGGGTTATTCCATAAGAGGCAAAGGAGGGGAACCGAAAGAGGCGTTACTAAGTATTGGAGCCTGTCAGTTATCTCTGCACAGTCAATCGAACCCGTTCGTAACGATGGAGCCGCTGCTCTACTCCCCGGTGCAGAGCACTCACAGCGTGGTACCAGGTAGGTCTCGGAGCAGCACCAAAGTGGGCGACGAAGTGACGAGCTTGACATCGTTCAATCCATTCTCGGAGGAGGACGAGAACGACCAATCCTCGTATGCTCTCGTCACGTCCCTTTTCTCGCGCATGAAGAGCAGTTTTGCGACCCCCCTCGCTACCGCATCCACCGCACCCCCCGCTACCGGTTCGCAGTCGATCCCGAACAATGACCAGAGACGTCCCTCCGCAACTGTCTTACACAATAACCATTCCTTCTCTTCGAGGCCCTCTTCGGAGCAGCGCCCAATTTCGCTCAAACTCGTGTCTGCTGTTCCTGCCCCGCCGCTTGTTTCTCTCACCCCTGCCGTCTTCGAAGCACCATCCTTCGGTCATGATCCTGACCGCTCACCTTCTCGCGGCGCTCATGTTCCCCCGTTTTATGAGGCTCCCGATGGCGGCGCAGTCGGAACGTCTATTCCCGGGTTCCCAATCCAAGATGACGCACGCAGCATACGTACTTCTGCTTCTCTCAACAGGTCTGCCTCAGTATCAAAGGTGATTCGCAGGATACGCGGAGAAGGCATGTCGAAGATCAACATCGCCTCGTTATTCTTGCTGATTAGATTGCGCAGGATTGTCCCGTGATTATTGGATGGACGACGAGAATGCGAAGGAATGTTATGATTGCAAGAGTGTATTCACAACCTGGCGTAGAAAGCATCATTGTCGCATATGCGGTAGGCTTTAAACATCACTCGAGTTGTTATCTTTTTTTTCTGAACCTTGCTAGGGCAAATATTCTGCTCCCGCTGTGCTTCCAATATCATCAAGGGTTCCCGCTTCGGACACGATGGCATGGTGCGAGTATGTAACCTTTGCCTCGAGAAACTTGCCAAAGTAGATGAAGACGATGACGACGACCATCGTTCCGTCGTCTCGTCAACCACATCGCCTTTCCCCGCCCATCAACTCGGCTCGGATACCGTTACCCTAGGCTTAGGCCACCATCCTCAATCTCCCTTCGCAGCGTCGCAGCTATTTGGGCGCACAGATGAACCTTTTAATTTATATTCTATCGCCGAAACAAAACGCTTTGCGTCTTCTTCCTTCGAGGATGACGCATCCAACTCCCCTCTGGAATGGGAACCTGTTCGTGACTCCACCGCACCCTTTCGCAGAAACCTCGCGGAAGACGAGAAGGACCCCACCACGCTTGGTCAGCAGCAAAACCAAGCCTACACTCCACCTGCTATGGTTCCTCGCGCCAAGACGCCTATCAATTTTCCTATCACTGTTCCAGTAAATGTTGATAGATCTGCGATGAGCACGATCCAGTTTCCTTTAAGCTCACCGGAACATTATTCCGGGCCAGACAGTCCCGTGGCATATGGGGCCATGAGGTCCAGATTTAATAGTTTCGGAGATTTTGATTGCACAACCCCTTTCATCAGGAGTAGGGTACAGAGCCGCCTGGACAGCTTCCCAACTGTCGAGGGGTGGCGAACAAGACGTGATTCCACTGCGTGAGTTGACCCTTACCAGTCATCAGCTCTTAACCAATACCTCTTAGATACGCTCAGGAACTCAACCTCATTTCCATGTTCCATCTTCGCATCATGCTGCGCCAAATGCTCACCACTGAAAACATTCCCAATATCAAAGAATGGGAGGAGACACTACTGAAAATCTCCCTTCGCATTGCTCGTGAACTTGCTTTCACTGCTGTCCCGTACCATCAAGGCGAGGACATGGACGTCCGACGATACGTCAAGATTAAGAAGATTCCGGGCGGGGCACCCTCTGATTCGGAATATGTCGATGGTGCTGTCATTACAAAGAACGTGGCGCACAAACAAATGCTGAGGTCGCAACGTAATCCCCGTGTTATGCTTGTCACTTTCCCCCTTGAATTCCATCGCGTTGAAGGCCAATATGTCCACTTTGGCCAGATCCTTCGCCAAGAGAAAGAATACCTCGGGAACCTAGTCAGCAGAATTGCTGCACTAAGACCTCATGTTGTCATGGTCGAGAAGAGTGTGTCGAGGATCGCGTTGGAAACACTTGCCCAGCACAATATTGCCGTCGCTCGCGCCGTGAAACCTTCTGCCGTCTCATTTGTATCTCGGATGACACAGGGAGACGTATTTTCTTCCATGGACAAACTCGCTCTTGAGCCGCGTTTAGGTCATTGTGGGCGCTTCCACGTTCAAACATTCGATCATCCTCTTATCCCAGGACGGCGCAAAACATACATGCGTTTCGAGGGCTGCAATCGTGACATGGGCTGTACAATTATCCTCAGGGGTGGAGATTTTGAGACGCTGAGAAGGGTGAAGAAAGTCACTCGGTTTTTGACTTTCATTGTCAGAAACTTGAAATTGGAGACACACCTATGGAAAGATTCGGTAATCACACTGCCCTCCCTGTCGTTGGAAGCAGTGCCTGCAGTCATGACGAGGCGGGAGCAACCAGAGGATGATGCCAATAGAAATGGAATCGGAATCGGGACTGGGATGTTGGTACCGGCGTCGTTGTCGCTGGTTCAGTTGGCAATCCCCGCGGACAAGGAGAAGGCGAAAGCAGGGGTGTCGGCGACAGAGGATACGGCGGAGGAAGATTTGCCGGACGCGGACGCTGAGCGACTCAGGCTTTCAAAACGTATTCAGCAGTCCATCGAGCCTTATTACAACACCTTTATTTCTGTTTCGGCCACGCTTCGATTTCCACCTCCTCAGCCTATCCTACACATGAAGGAACTTGACGAGGAGTTTACGCGAGTTCAGCGCGCGTGGGAGGACGATCTCGTGCGACGAGAAGAGAAGGGAAATATTGACAAGCCCAAGACCATTGACAAAGCACCGTCTCGCACACCGACGCCCGAGAGGAAATCAGTGGATATCTCATCGAGCAATAGTACTGAAGACACAGAAGATGTCAAAGCACAGATCGAAGCCCTCGTACTTCCCCCTCGCACGCCTTCGCCTGAGGCTGATAAGCGCCTTCTACAGGTCGAAGATCCGAAAGGCTACTTTGACCCTCAACCAAATACCTCTGGCATCATTTTTCCTGGGTCCCCTTTTGTTGTCTCTCCTCACCCCATCAATATGACGAGTGCGTTGGACGTTGAACCCGTGCCTTTGAAAACTGCGACAGACATTGCTCTGGAATCTCAGCTCAGCCTCGTCAAATATCGCCATGAGGAGCAACGTCGAGTCTGGGAGTGGTATTTGCGCAAAAATGCAGACGATTTCGTTGTCGAGAAATACCAATGTCTCATTCTACGGCGGTACACGGTTCCTATCGAGGAATTTGGGAACCGACGCCCGTGCTTCGCCTCTGGCTTGCACTACATCCGGTTTTACGGCGAAAATGATTGCACGCTCGGCCAGTTTATCGAAAAAGCCGTGAACGATACGTTGGTGCAGTTTCTTGACCCCAAAGCGCTGTGTGGGGGGAAAGGGTGCAACCAACCTCTTGCACGGCATTGTCAAGTGTTCGTACATAATGACACAAGGCTGGCCGTAGCTGTCGAACAATGGGATGGACAAATCAAAGCGAGGAACGTTTACCCTGCTCCGGATATGATTACCACTTGGAGCGCTTGTCGCGTCTGCGGATCAGCGACACCATTCATACCGATCTCTGAAGAAATGCAGCGATATTCGTTTGCCAAGTTTCTCGAACTTCACTTTTATCCCGCGGACGTCCAACTCGTACAAGGTGCTGGTTGTCAACACAATATTTACCAGCACCACATCAGATATTTCGCTACCAGAGGGATGACTGTACGGTTTCAAGCGGATCCCGTGTCGCTTCACGAGATCATTTATCCTGCAATTCGCATCCGTGTACGCCCCGAAATTCAGCTCGAACTGAAGAATGCCGACTTCGAGAGGCTGCATAAACGGAATGCAACGTGGTATGCAGCTCTCGTTGACGATCTCAAACTCATCAACATAGATGCTGCTACTGGTGAAGAAGAGCACGACGCAAAGCTGACGGCGGACATCAACAATCTTATCTCACGTGCTGAAGCGGAGCGGCAGGAGATCGCTCAGCTCATCAATAAAGTCTATCAGGAGTCGCCCCCCATGGACACACTCGCTCTAAATCAAGTCCGTTCATTTAGACAAGACTGCATCGTCGCCTGGCAGGCCGACTTTGATAAGCTTCCAAAACCGCGGAATGTTGAAAAGAATGGACGCCGAGTGTCTGCGTTCGACTCTATGCGGGCAATATGGCCGAAACGGTACGACCTTGCAAGCCCATTCGGCGAGTCCTATCTACCCTCTACAAGTGTTTCGGAGGCCGAGGAAGGTGGGCCGAGTAGAAGACGGGTTACGAGTGATTCGTTAGTATCGAGTGCATCAGAAGCGTCGGAGGCAGAGCTGGAGCCACGCTTAGAGAAACCCGTGGAGAAAGTCGCCCCGGTGAGAAGTGACGAGGAGACATCTAGTGCACCCCCTGTGGATCTCATACCAGGGAAAACATCAGACCCAGATAGTGACTCGACTATCGGAGCACCGAAAGAAGAGCCAATGTTTTCCCAAGCTCGCCGTGGTAAGCAGGTACGTCTGAATGCTCCATCAACTCGATGACTGGTGATTGACCAGGCTACAGGCAAAGCAGGCTGAACAAAGCGAACCTGAAGTGGACCGTCCTCCTCCACGTGTTTCTCGTCTCCCTCGCCGCACATCGCAACACCCCAGTGTGGCGGAGCTTGTTGCACGCTATCAAGACTTTATCCCCGCTACTGGTGTCGAAGAGCTTGCCAGGACTGCACTTTCGCCGCCTCCTGCTGTTTCTGAGAGTGAGCAAGAAGACCTCACTACAACCTTGTCAAACGTAAACATGCCAAGGCCGGCGTTACCACGCAATACTTTTCGTGGGAGGCATAGGCACGAACTCACTAAAAAGCTTTCTACATCTGATTTCGAGACTGGATATGCAGCGAATGCTGCACCAAGGTTCAGAAAAACGCCTGGAGGACAAGGACAGTATGCCACTAAAATACCGGGAGGGTCATCTATCGATTCTGTAGCTCCCTCCAGGAGGACATCCCCAGACAAGAGAATGAGAATGGCTGGTGAACCCCCATCTCCTCAACTCAATGGAAAATTGCTGCCTCCGCCCCCAGGGCGGGCACTGAGGGGAAAACCATCGTCTAGAGGGTTGGGCAGGGATGTAGCCCAACAACGGTCTACGTCGAGTGGCGCGCCGAAACCAAAGTTCAGGCGACCTCCCCAGGGGCCCGGGACAAAGGTTTCAAACATCGCAAAACATTTTGAACGTATCAATCGGGAGAACGAGAGGGCTAATCGACGCTATGCTGTCATCCGTGGACGCAAAGTACGCCCAGTTGCATCCTCTCGTGCGACGGTAGAAGTGCTAGAAAGCATCAAAGATGCGATCAAGGACGAATCCGACATGTCTGATAGTTCAAGCGAGGCTGACGATGAGGGCGGTGATGACGATGAGGGACGCAAGCCCACCGATAAAGCCACCGAGTCTTCTCCTGAACAGTCCACAACTTTACCTGCTGTCACGGTTCACAACGACTCGGTCATCCCTGTAAAGCCGCTTTCCACTCAGGAAGTGGAAGCACCAGCACTTTCTACTTCCACCCCACCGTTATCTCCTGCTCCAGAACGGTCTCTCCCACCATCCCCGTTCTTAAGCTCTCCTTACTCGGAGAGAAACCAACCTCCGACACCACCGACGCATTCGTTGGAAGAGCTTCCAGGACGGAATTCGATCTTTAGACAGGCATTATCTGGATTATGGCCTCAACTGCCCCCGAAGCGGATAGAGTTCGACAACGAGGATCCGTTGAACGATCCAGAGCACATCTTCAGAGATTCGTCGATGGTTGTTAGGACTGACGAACCCACATCAATCATTGCTCTGGCGCTCAAGTAAGTTTCTCGTGTCCTTCCTCTATTGCCGATACGCTAAGCGCAGAGTTATTAAGCTCACCACATTATCGCGAGATGCTGACGAAATCTCGCGTTGAGAAGCGGACATCCCGCGAGCCAAAAGTGAGTGAAGGTGGAGAAGCATTTATGCCGGACGATCAATCTATGTCGGAATGTTCATCAACGTGGGGTGTCGTCAATGTGGATACCTCGGATACTGTCAATCTGACAGATGAGCTCAAGTCTCCATCCACGAAGATGTCTTGGGTCATTTGTAAGTGTTGCTACTTCGTTACGAGACAGAGCTGACTGTATGCGTCGTGTGCAGCCTTTGAGAGCGGTGGCCTCACAATTAGCTGCACTATACTATACCCTGAGCAGTTTGATGCATTACGGAGGACATATGACTGCGAAAAGAGCATTGTAGAGTCCTTGTCACGGTGTGTCAAGTGGGATGCTAACGGGGGAAAGTCTGGGTCCGCTTTCTTGAAGACTCGAGGTTTGGACCGATTCGCTTTGCATGCTGATGGACTAACATCGGTTGTCAGATGACCGGTTCATCGCGAAAGAGCTTTCGCGCCCGGAGTTGCAAACCATGGAAACCTTTGCTCCTGCGTACTTTGAATACATGGCTTCTGCTGTTGCCGGGAATGTATGCCCTTTAGTCGTCTGCTCGCGAGAAATGGGTTGATTAATTACTCTTAGCGCCCGACGTTGCTGGCTAAAGTTTTTGGCTGTTATAAGCTAACGTTCAAAAAGCCGAAAGACAAGGGGACGGGTAAGGCTAAAGTGACCCACATGAATTTACTTGTCATGGAAAATCTGTTTTATAACCGTCGATTCGCCAAGGTATAAAGAACTTTGGTCCCGCATCTCCTTTAAAATTAACCATGCTCCTTCGGCAGATCTATGATCTCAAAGGTTCGACCAGAAATCGGCATGTGCAATCCACGGGAAGAGAGAACGAAGTTTTGTTGGATGAAAACCTGGTTGAAAGTGAGAGCGATAGCTTGTCTCATTCGAGTTTGCCCTGACCCTTGGCAAAGCTGCCCACCTCACACCTTTCTATCTCAAAGAGCACTCTAAAAGAATTCTGCGTGGTGCATTGTACAACGACAGCAAGTTCCTATCTGACATCAACGTCATGGACTACTCACTGGTTGTTGGCGTTGATAACGAGACACATGAACTTGTGGCTGGGATCGTCGGTAAGTTCAGTTTTATTGAAGGGAGGTATGGCCATGAGGTGATGTTTTGTTAGACTATATCCGCACCTATACGTGGGACAAGAAGCTTGAAAGTTGGGTGAAAGAGTCTGCGTTCCTTGGTGGAGGTGGCAAGGGCGAACCCACCATAGTTGGTCCGAAACAGTACAGGCAACGTTTTGTCAGTGCGATGGAAAGGTACTTCCCATTGGTGAGTTTCCTTTGGGCTGGCTAGTTGTTGGGTCTCATGTGATGCTGTGTGGTGACAGGTCCCAGATCGCTGGACGAAACAAAAGGACAGTGCTGAAGAAGACCCAAACAATCTAGCCGATCTTTGGCCTGATTGGTGACGACGGTTGAGAAGTTTTGAAGATCATGATGACCCATATGTTACTGCCGCATTATTGTACTACATTCGCATTTCTGATTCACTGCATCTCACACGACATACCTCACGCATGACCCAGTAGTATATTCTGTTGTACTAGTACGTATCATATCATCCTTCTGGAACCTTGTGGCGTGCCTTGCCAATTGACACACTGAACCCTATCGAGTGCCACTCTCATTCTTGAGTCACTACAATGGACGACGATGACGCAGAATATATGCAAGGCAGCGAAGACGAGGTACTGTGTTTCCTTTCGCCTGCCAACTCGCCGTAATCTCATGGCCGAGCGTAAATCGTACTGGCACTTTCAACTGTCGACGTCAACGACAGGACTATGGTTTCGACTATTCCGATAACGACGAAGCTAACGAGTCGGGGAGCGCAGATGTCGAAAACATGTACTATACAGCGAAATGTGGGTTCGACTCATCCCTCTTTTCATGCTTCCTTTGCTCAACTGGCCGGTCACGTTCATGATCTGCTGAAAAACAGCCAAGAAAGAAGATGACCCTGAGCAAGCACTGAAGGAGTTTAAAGCCATCGTCGATCAAGAAACAGAAAAAGGCGACTGGTGAAGCCCGTTCTCGTCTCATCTGTTCGCACTGACATTGTCTGTGTCAAGGGGCTTCAAGGCCCTGAAGCAGTCCACGAAGCTGCTCTTCCTGACCCTCCATCGTCCCGCCGACGCACTAGTAACCTACACCCAGCTTCTCACATACACGAAATCTGCCGTCACTCGCAATTACTCTGAGAAGACGATTAACGGGATCTTGGATTACGTGGGCGGTGGAAAAGGTGGGGTCGTGGAGGTGGACGTTCTTGAACGATTTTACGCTGTGACGAACGAGGCCTTGGAGGAGGCCAAGAACGAGGTGAGCTCCAGACGGCTGTTGAAGCGGATCTTGGGTCATGTGTCGGGCTAAGGGGCGAGGCGCTGATCAATCAACATGTAGAGATTGTCGGTAAAAACGAATCTGAAGCTCGCCAAACTTTGGTTGGACAGAAAAGAGTATGGTCGACTCCAGAAGGTGCACATATTGCCCCTCACATGCAATCCGTTTTCGTGTAACTTGAAAATGGGTAGATTATCCGCGAACTGCACGCTACGACCAGAGCTGCGATGGATAGCGAGGACCAGTCACAACGGGGGACCCAGCTCCTGGAGATCTACGCGCTCGAGATTCAGATGCACAACGAAATGCGAAACGTCAAGAAGCTCAAGGTATTTTGCATAACATGTGGCGAGTATCCGTCCTCATCTGATGAACGTCAATTAGGAAATTTACAATGCCTCAAACAACGTCCGTTCCGCGATCCCACACCCGCGTATCATGGGGGTCATCAAAGAATGTGGCGGTAAAATGTGGATGGGCGAGCGTCAATGGTCTCTCGCTTCTTCGGACTTCTTCGAATCGTTCCGGAATTACGATGAGGCTGGATCCCCGCAGCGTATTCAAGTGCTGAAGTACCTAGTACTTGCCAACATGCTGACAGGGAGCGAGGTGAACCCGTTTGATTCGCAGGAGACGAAACCGTACAAGTCAGACCCACAAATCAAAGCAATGACAGATTTGGTGGACGCCTATCAAAGGAGAGAAGTACATTTGGCTGAGAAGATTCTCAAAGGTCAGATATCAACAACACAACAACACTCGCGCTCATGAGTACCACAGACAATCGCTCGACAATAATGGACGACACGTTTATAAGATCGTATATTGGTGAACTCCTGAGAAGTCTACGTACATCGTACCTCATTGATCTCATCAAGCCATACACGCGTCTGGAGCTTTCGTTCCTCGCTAAGGTGAGTCGGATTCATGAGGACCCGACTTGAAAACCAACACAATAGTATAGCAACTCAACGTCGAGATTGCGGAGGTGGAAGAACTCTTAATAGGGCTCATCCTGGAAGGGAAGGTTGATGGCCAGATAGACCAGGTTGGCATGAGGTTGGAGCTGGATCGCGCGTACGTTCTATCGTTTTGCTCAGCATCTCAAGTACTCATCCATTATAGTCAAGCGCTCGAGAAAAAACGATATACTGCACTTCGCTCATGGACGAAAGCACTAGAAGGAGTACATGCTGCCGTGGTTACGAAGACGGCAGGAAGGGGTGCCTCGGATACCTTTATGAGCATGCCTCCCGAAAGGATGGCTGATTTTAGGGACATTGGACACTAAGCGACTTATAGAGCATTAATCGTCAGCTGTGCCAATTTCACCGTGTGTTAATGTGCCATCCAGCCTATTCAAGGGAAGCAGCAGAACAAGTCTGGGTACGGAACATCAGTATCTTGGCGAGCAACCAGGAGGGGTATTAACCTATAGTGGGCGGTTGAATGGTTTCCAGTCGTGCGTCCAGCCCTCTTTTGATGGGGTGTCCGTTGGAACCTTGAGCTCGCGAGGGAATAAGCCTCTAACTCTCGACTCGATCGCCCTCTTCTCGGCGTTGGAACAAGTTTTGAGCGTCTCTATCTCGACAACACTCCTCGCTCTTGGATCCTCTCTCCTGTTTGTCTCCTTGAATAACACCGGATCAATTTCCTCAAGCTCCTGCATCGCCCTCCTCATGCATTTGAACTTGCGCTCGAGTTCCTCGTCGCGTTTTTTGCGTAGATGGCGTTGGTAAAGTCTCCAAGCCCTCTCTACCGTCTTGTGAGCCTGCACTGAGGGAATGGCGCGTTGAAGCGCGAGAGCTACGTCCGGACGCCATGTGCCGGTAGGGGAAGGGCCGGTACGGACATTGGGAGGATAGAGCATGCGACGAATGACCTCGCGTTGGGTGCTGGTCGGGTCGGTGGCCTGCGCGCTCGTCGCTGCATGGCGCACCGAGATGTGCGATGCTCGGAGTGGTACGGAACGAGGGCACTTGAGAAATGACATTAGTGAAGTGACGCTCGACTCGGACTCGACTCAAAAACTTTGCGTCATTTTGGGTTCCCACGGCGCGTTACCGCAAAAACGAGTCGAGCTCGTAAATTGACCTCCTTCTCCATGTCGTCCAGTCTTGGTTTGCTCTCTCGGCGATGCACGTTCTCGCCCGTTAGCACGGTGAGTACACTTGTCATACGTTTGAGGTCATTCTGAGCGTCAAGTGTAAATATTCAGCAGTTGCTAGTAAGCTTCATACGCCATTTTGCTGTTTAATTTACATGGGATATTTCTGCAGCTCGCGCCCAACCGACATTTTTCTTCGTCACCCATCGTACTTGCTAAACGTGTCGAGAAGAAGAAAGCTCCTTCAAAGCATCAGCTTGCCCTGATAGCTAAGAGAAAGGCGGCCAAACGCGGCAAAGATGCATATGCGAATGAGAAGATGACATTGGCCGACGCTATATCTGTTCTCCGCGTAGGCTATTCATCTTAGCATGTTTCATGTCTCATTCGCCGTATTCTTTCACATCAGGCAGTAGAGGTTGCGCGACCCGAATCGACGTATGAATTAGTGATCCGGACTGCTATGTCACGTGGTGCTCCTATACCTACTGGTCGCATTAACCTTCCTCGGGAGGCCAAGCCAAGAAAGGAGTACCGTATCCTTGTCTTTGCGGATGGCCGGCAAGCAGACGAAGCCAAGAAAGCAGGTGCCCATGTCGTTGGAGGACTAGAGCTAGTTGATGCCGTTTGTCCTTTTGTCTTGACTCTCCTCCTGTCACTGAGTATCAATCACAGGTCGCAGAGGGCAAACATAACAGCTGCACGACTATCCTTTGCACACCGTCCCTCATCCGCAGCATTAGTGCCAAACTCGGTCGTATTCTTGGTCCTCGTGGTCTTATGCCATCTGAGAGACGAGGAACGGTCACGGATGATATTGAAGGGTATATTCAAAGGCTGCAGGGGACAACTGAATGGAGAGGTGACAAGACGGGAACTATCAGGATGCCCATCGGAAAAGTGGGTTTACGAAAGATTGTTCCTCACTCCTTTCCTATCTTTGATCTTTGCTTACCGATACTTATTTCTGTCCAAACTTCTAGCTGCATTTCCCTGTCGAGGATGTAATAAAGAACGTCAAGCAGTTTGTCCTTAACGTAAAACGCGCCACAGGAAACCTCAAGGATGCTGTCGCAGAGGCGGAGGCCAAGACTCAGAAGGGAAAGAACAGCAGTAAAAGTGTTAAGCCAGGTGCGTGCCTGTGCATGTGATCCTTCCTTTTTTGCAGGGAATCTTTGTCTCATCGTCTCTTCATTCTTGCTCTCTTGCACGTTCCTATCCCACCCCTTGCCGGATTGCTCGGTGTTACTGTATTAGTGCACAATTGCCTTTGGAGCGGATGTTTTTCCTCCCCTTGCCGATTGCTTCTTTCACTTTTTTTGATTGACCGGCCTATTCAAACACCACCCAAGTTGTTGCAATATTTCCCTTTTCACTCATGATTGCTTCCATTCCGTCCCCGATCGACGACACTGCCTTTCATTGTCTCTGCCTCTGAGAAAACTATAATTGACTGACGGATATTCCCCTCAACAGTAAATGCCATTGCCCGGGTACTTCTCAGCTCAACGCAAGCGCCCGGCATTCAGATAAAGGATCTTTGATGGATGGCCGGCCAGGTCCCACAACGCGGAGTGGAGTTGGATGACGCTCGTACAGCTTGGTAGCCAGCGTTGGATTTGGTAACGGCGATCAGATGTGAACTATGTATATGATCTATCGGCGCCGGCTTTCTTTGATCTGACATCAAGCTCGTAACTTGACTGTTTTGGCGAGGATGTTCGGGCGTAGCACATTTCCCATAAAGTGGTCAGGTAATTATTGAATAATAGCATTCTATCGAGTGAGCGATGTGTGTATGCATATGTGTGGTAAGTGGGGTTTGAAATGAGTGAGCAAGTTCGAAAGCAGTGTAGAAATGAGTGGTGCGGGTAGTTTAATAGTGATGAACACCTCCTGCTTCGGGATCAATGAGTCGCAAAGCGTCATCGTGCTCGCTAGCTAAATCCTTCCTGGATGCTTGCCACCTCGCCTTTTGCTCTCTCCGAAGCGTATCGTCAAGCGCGGCATAACTTCTTTCGTGTGTCTTGTCTTTCTTGTCTCGTCCTTTTGATCGTTTGCCCACGTCTGATCCTTTTGTGTTCCGAATGCTTTGTTGTTTTGAGGCGGCTGCTTCGTCGGTAGGTTGGAAGCGTTCGATGGGCTTATTCTTGGGTGGGTGAGGAAAGATGTCGCCCCAAGAAGATTTGCGGGCATCATAGAACGGTTGTTTACCTTGTGATTTCGGGATCGTAAGCCGCATTATTTTTCCTATCAGAAAATAAAAATAAAAAATTTGAATGTTAGCATGTCACTTTTCATGATGGGATTTGGTAGACGGGAAAAATGGTGGGAACAAAGGACAGTGCACGAACCTTCATGCGTGCATGCATCAATAATGATATGTCCGCTCTTCTTCAGCGGTGGGAACACGAGACGCGGCCACCCGTATGCCTCACTCCTTAGAGCTTCCTCAAGGACCGACGGCGACTCAACCTCTTCGAGCGCCCTCTCAGGTCTCGGCTCAGATTCCGAATATCTTGCCAACCGGGGAAATTCTGATGTGGAAGCGAGTTCCTGGGCAGACACTGGTGGCGTTGATGTGGATGCGGGTGACGAGGGGACTTGTGCTTGCGATCGTACCATGGCTTCGTCCAACGAACGCCCATCAACACGAGGCGACGTGAAGGATGGAACATCTACGCTTGCCACCGGCGGAAGCACATCCGCAGCGCCAACACCAACATCACCGTCCACAGGCACATGAGCTTGGGCTCGAGCTCGATCCGCGGGGACGGAATTGACGTCGGTAGAGGGCGGTGATTGGGCATGCGCCGATGCATACGACGGTGATTGCGGGTCCATACTGGTACGGTCATGCATATACTCATGTGCACGTTGCAACTCCCTGAGCACACCTGCCCCCGCCCTCGCTCGCTCTATCGCTTCCTTCCCCACTCCACCCACTCTTCCCACCGATCGTCCCCCTGCAGTTAAAATTGTGCTATCAGGTCTTGGTCCTCGTCGAATGACAATATATGAGTAGCCGATATCCTCGTGCCCCAGCTTTGCATGTTTCGTGCGCCGAACAAACGTGGGACGCTGCAGGCGTTGCGAAAAACCACAGACAAGGCCCAAAGGGCCAGAAGCTTGCAGGGGACAGGGGCGATCGTGCGGGCACTAGATCACGAAAGATGGGTCAACGCGGTTACGGTTATAACATCGCATTTTTTTTCAAATGGGGAAAAATGAGGCAGAAAATAAAAGAGAAAATGAAGAAAGACGATTTTTTAAAAAGGGATAATTCACGGCGTGTTCACATTATGCAAATATGCAACTTACTGGTGCAACTACATGTGAGCCTCGAAAAGGGTGATCCACTATTTCGGGCTTTTCAGTCTCTTTGCGACCCAGGTCCAGCAAAAGATGACGAGCTTCCGCAATATTTTGGAAACCAGCAGGCGAGTTATGGTCTATGAGGATCTATCTACGATCAATTTGCTAGTCGTCGGGGGGAAACATACGACATACAATTGTTTGCGCACCACTGTCCCACATTTCCTTCACCATATTTTTTCTTGCGAGAGGGGAAGGTTGTGCAGATAACATAAATGCTGAGAGGGCGATTGTAGAATGACCCTTGGCAGGATCTACGCGGTATTCTTCGTGGAATGTCTTTTTCCAGGTAGCGCTCAATTCACCGAGTTCGGTTTCTACACCCCAAATTCAGCGGCCTCGAATGAATGAATGAAGCGAGACGCATTTACTTTGCAAAAGTTGCTTGGCTATTGATACGAGTCCTTCGCGTCGGTCCAAACCAAGGTACGTGACAATGGTGGAGTTGGCTAACAGTGGTTCCCCTCCTGAAGCCGCGGTTGGTTTTTGAAACACGTTCAGCGCTGCCCTACGCAATCCTGATGAATAACCGAACGTCCGCTAGTAGTAGAACTTACCAGAGCCCACTTCCGGTAGCAGAACCCCAATCAATTACCCTGTCCACGCTCCACGATGGTCCCAATCTGTGTTTCACGTGGTGCATTACAGCATATACGGCGGAATAATGCGCGGGGAGGATGACAGATGCAAATGCAGCTCCATCGCGCGCAGCGTGCTGATAACGTTGCCGGCGATTTTTATATTCTACGTCGTAGGCCGTGGACCAACTGTCTCCCGAGGTGTCCTGTTCGGAAAACAGACGTTTGGCATCACTGTGTAGCAGTGTCTTGTTTATACCTATACACGATGACAGAATTTATATACTGTGCAAGTGAAAAAAAATGCGACATACCATCGATGAGTTCAGTGACCGTGCGCTGAAGTTCTGTGGACAGAACTACAGTGCTAATTCCATCGCTCCCGAACCGTCCTGCAGGTGATTTACGGTCCTCCCTGGATCGTGCAGGCTCCTCGCCCGGGTAGTCTTCATGGCCCATATCATAGTATTCTACTTCACCCTCATCATTTTCAAACGCTTCCAGCTCTCGTGCTGATAGAGGTGTTGGTTCTTCTTTTGTTTTGTGCTTGGGCATCAAAGATATATCCACATCGTGAAGCAACGACTTCAAACTTGGGTCCAACGTTACCGATGGTTTTGGTTGAGGCGTAACATGCGCGCTCGCCGTTGAGGAAAATACGGAGACTTTTGAGCGCGTCGAGGAGGACAGAACGCGCCACGAAGCACGAGTGCCAGAGAGCATCGCCGACGAGCGTACTAACTTAGACTTTGTTGGCACCTTGACTTGTAAGGGCTTATGTAATCGCTCATAAACCGACGCGCCAAACCTTCCTTGCCGTTGCCCTCGACGTATGACTAGCTCAGACATTGTGCCGTCGCCAAAGCGGCCCATTAACGCAAACGGCGAACCCACAAGCAAACGACCGAGGTTAGAAGGCAGCCCGGCGCTGTTGGATCCCGATGACAGTGACCACGCGCCAAGCACAAAGCTCGACGGAAATACACAATCGGTTCCTGCGTCGGATGTTGAAGATGACCCGTACTCTGTAGATGCTACAGCCTCCGCCGCATACGAGCACAAGGCATCGGACTTATACCTCGACACCGTATGCCAGCACGTTTCCTCAGCTCCTGACACTCCCTCATTAGTCGTCGCAGATTAACAGAGCCTTGCTTGACTTTGATTTTGAGAAAGTGTGCTCAGTCTCGACCTCTAATATTAACATATATGGCTGTCTTGTTTGCGGAAAGTATTTCCAAGGGCGTGGCCGCAGCTCATATGCATATGCCCACTCCATTCACGATGACCATCATGTGTTCATCAATCTCGAGACAACAAAGGTCAATTTCACCCTTGACACGTGTCGCGGCCATTCACTCCTGTCGAATACTAGGTCTATGTGCTCCCAGATGGCTATCCTGTGTCTGACCCGTCACTCGAAGATATTGCTTTCGTGTTGAATCCCAAATTTACGAAAACATCGATAGCGAACCTCAACTCTACATCTTACCTTTCCAAACCCTCCTATGACCTCGTCCATAAGCCCTATTCGCAAGGGTACGTTGGCCTAAACAACATCAAGCGTAATGATCATATGAATGTCATCATACATTCGCTTCTTCACGTCTCTCCGCTTCGAGACTACTTGCTCCTATCAGATTTTAAGGGGAAAGAAACAGAGCTTGTGAAGAGATTTGCTGCACTTGCCAAGAAAATATGGAATCCGCGGCTGTTCAAGAGCCAAGTTAGCCCACATGAGTTCCTGCAGGAAGTCAACCGCGCGAGTTCTGGAAAATTCACATTAGAGAAGCAAGGAGACCCAGTTGAATTCCTTGGTTGGCTCCTTAATCGCATGCATATCGATTTGGGCGGTACAAAGAAGAAGAACTCGAGTGAGTCCTGACCGTAGTCGCCGAGTATCTATAATACATAACTCGTACAGGTATCATCTTCTCGACTTTCCAAGGAGAGCTTCGTGTAGAAACACAGCAAGTCTTCGTACGCCCCGACGAGGCTGGAAACGAAAAGCCGAAATTTGATATTGACAGAGGTTAGAACTCATAAAGTTCATGAATTATAGTGATGCCGATCCATGATTTCCGCGCATCAGACATCAAGTCAATTGTATCGCCGTTCCTCTTCCTAGCAGTTGATCTTCCGCCGCCACCATTATTCCAAGACGCAGTTGAGAAAAACATCATTCCACAGGTCAGCATACATTCGGTGTTGGCCAAATATGATGGTGTCACTACGCAGGTAAACTCCTCATGCTGAACACGCTTCCACTGTCGCTTAAAGTCATACATCATCAAAGGAGTCAGCAGGTCAGCTAAGGCGATACAAATGTCAATGTCTCCCACGATATATTATTCTTCACTACAAGCGGTTCGCCAAGAATGTTTTTGTGGAAGAGAAAAACCCTACCATTGTCACCTTCCCGCTCAGGGGTGTCGATTTCCGCGAATGTATGCCTTGTCGATCTTTCATGTAATAGCGTTGCTAATCATCTCCATCTCCGTATGGATCTTCGTCGACATGGTTTGCCGGCAGACCTCGATGCGCCACCATCGCACCCACCTACGGTCTACGATCTGATTGCCAATGTTACTCATGAGTCCGTTGCGGGCACTACGCGTGACAAGGAAAACACGGTCTGGAAAGTTCATCTCCGAGTCGGGAGCGGAGGCGGCGAGGGCGAAAAATGGCTCCAAATTCAGGATCTCATCGTCGAAGAGACCCGTAAAGAGATGATTTTCCTGGGCGAGACTGTTTTGCAGGTGAGTAACCTGCTCATACCAATGAAATGTTGTTGAAAAGCAAGTGGCAGATATGGGAGCGTCGTGACGCCACAGTTAGTAGCAGCAATACAGGGGTGATGAGAATGGATATCGATCGGCGGTAAAGAGGCATATGTGTGCGATTGCGCACAGTAGTGGAGATAGCGGGAATATACACCACGTTTATTAGGGTCGAATGCAAAACCATAAACAAACCATTCCATGTGTATGGAGCTATGATGTAGCGATCCGCTCGCCGGATAGTGTACCTTTACACCCTCGCTGAGGGGCACATGACAAACACGACGCTCAATACCGATTAGTAGCGACTCAAGCGGCAATGACTTGTCCGGTTGAATATCAACATTGCGCGCAAGTCATCGCCTCATCCAGCAGACAACAACTACGGGTAACTTCTATTTGCCTTCCTGTGGAGCGGTGCCGGATTGCGGTTCGTCTGTGGATTTCGTGACGGTCCCTGTAGCCCCTGGGATTCCTCTAAAAACCAGGAAAGGTTAGTTTGGTGCTCCCACTACAATTGAATTCCGTACGCACTGTGTACCCGTGGTCTCGTCAAAGAGCGGTCTGAAAATGTAGACACCCGAGACGACACCTAAAATGGCAATAGGCCAAAAGTGAGTTTACCGGACCGTCTAGTTCAGCGGAGTCCACACCCAATATGCCAGCAAAAAGATAAGGTCCAAGACGTCGAGACATGGGATCGCGTAGCGCAGTGTGTCCTCAAGCCCAAATTGAAGGACGCGGCTCGGTCGTAGTGTTTCCTTTTTTGGAAACTCCGCGATGGTGACTGACGTAGATTGTCTACTAATCTACTTAACATTGCTCTATGTATTCATCTCAGGCCAAAATTCCCAACATCTGACAGGCTGTTTGCGCCGCCTGTTCCCTCGCAATGCGAATCTGTCCAGCGGTACCACTTCCAACCACCTGGCCCCGAACTAGAACAAACACATAATTAAAATATTGTTTTAGTCCATACTAATCGGCGGTCGCATACCTTTACACACTGCGGTCCACATCAAGGCATTTGGGAGGCCTTCAGAGGATTCTTTCCAACTCAGCAAGTGTTTTTCATTGCGTCCCTGGAGGTCTATATCATAAAGAGGTCCAATTCATACACACACACGACAAAAAATCAGCTCACAATTATGGAGAGCTGTGACGTATCCTGCAACTCTGTGAGTGTCTGTGCAAGTAAAAAGGGATAAAACTTGACCCACTTCCATTAGACATGTTATGACGGGAAATGCTGAGGTTGTGAAATAGGGTTGTGAAAGCGACACTGTATGGGCTTGGGTGTCATTCACGGACTGGACTCGTTGTCGTATTTAAACCATTTCTTTTTGTCGGAGAATGCGAACAAGGTTGCCCCACCCGATGCTGAAACACCGGTTGATGAGGTATTGCCATGAAACCCTGAATCAGAAATTGCTGAGAAGTGCATAGCAGTAACCGGGACATTAGTTCTTGTTGGTCAATAACTTGTTTGAAAGCCGGGGCTTTCCAACGGACACCCAGGACTTACCAACAGATTATCCGGCATAAACACATTCGTACAGGTTGATGAGGCATCAGCTGACCGTCGGAACCATGACGCTTGTTAACAGAGTCACGAATATGGAGTAAACAATAACCGTTCTAACATTGGTATCGTCAGTACGAGGCTCGGAGGGTCAAGGAAACGTGTTAGATGCTCCGCCGGCCTCGGATGGCAAGCATGTGAATTAGACCTTACTTTGCCAGTTCACGTAACTTGAGCATATGGCGAATCCTGAAATGATGAAGTCAGGGCGACAGGCAAAGATCATATGTATAGTTCCTTGAAACCTTTCCATTGTGGACCGTTCTGATGTTGGATAATAAAACGATTCTGGTAGGGAGAACGTATCAATGTAACCGTGAAAACTTACCTTACACGAGGTAAACGCGTGCACAGCGACTGGAAAGGGACCTCGGCAGCTGTGCTCAAGTTGGTCGGGTCGCGATTACCAACTACCCGCACTGATCTATAGATTCGTAAGCCGAGCTATGAAGGAATGAAGCGGAAATTTCGTTCCGGCGATCATGATAGTGACAACTTGGGTTCTCCGGTTATCTATTGTCTAGATCGTATTCGGTGTCAGGGAAAAACTCCGCCACAATGACCAAGAAGGATCAAGGAGAGGTATGGTGCCGGTGACTTGGGAAGTCACCACGAATATAATCTTGGCCTGGGGCTGCTAGTAGTAGTAAACTGCGGGAACATGACTTCGTGTGAATGCTAGAAGCGCACGTGACGAATTTAGCAGCATGTTTCGCTGTCACTCTTGAAGAGCCTGCCACACGAATATGAGCCGAACTGTTAGGCTTAATATCGGACCTTGCACATGAGCCGTCTTGCATGTCGCTCACATCACACCTAGGGTAATGACAGTCGGTCCCTCCATGGCCGCATCTCGACAACGCAATGACACGTGAATAGATAACAAGTCTCTAGAACATGAGCTGGGGCAAAGCTACAGAATGGGATGCAGGATAACAGAAACTTGTGAGAACAAGATGTGAGAGGAGATGAGGTAGAAATAAATAAACCGAGAGCACAGAAAAGGTACTAATCAGGTCGCAGTCCGATGGAGATTCTGGGAGTCCGTTCAGCTTGTCATCCGCTCCCGCTCTCGGCCTCGAGTTTGAGTGCTTCCAGAGCAAGCGTCGCTGCCGCCCCACGTGAGAGGTGTTTGTGAGTCCCAAAGCCTACTCCATATTCCTTGCCGGAAACTGCATGAATCTATGAGACAAAGCACACGACACCAGAAAGAACGTTCACTTTTGCATATAGACTTCCACTCCGGACTGTGTGTAGGTCCACTGGTTGAGTCCTTCCAACTGAGAGTAGCAGCCCGTCCTACAGACTGTAAATCTGGATATAAAATATTTTTAAGATGCATCCCTTGACAGGAGTCCACTTAGCCTACGATTGTTCAGCGCAACGATGGGGTCTTGGGCTAGGACGATGAGCACGACTGGACCCGTCTGCAAGCGAGGATAAATACGCACGACGGGACATTCTGGGTTGGCTTGACAGGCTCTCATAGTCTAACAGCAATTTTTATACTGTTTAGTAGCGGAGACATCGGGAAAATATTAACGATGGCGATATTGTTCAAAGGCAATGCTGGACGGAGGTGAATGCTTCCGTAGGTGTGCGCTCTCCATGATCGCGGCGTTGCCACTAAGCTTGGGGGATAATACACGAAATAACCAAGCTGCATGAAATAAGGCGCGCTCTCTGCACGCTATATCGATCGAACTGCTTGGTGAGAAGAAGCGAGAGAAAGAAAGCGACCACGAGGACTTCATGTCGGGTATCTGCATTGGATCGCTCCAAGCACCGTCAAAGGTAGGGTCCAGGAGAAGGACCTGGAAACGCCGGGCAGCGCTCCAGTAATTGCCCGCAACTTGAAAGGTGCCATCTGTTGGCAAAAGATTCTGTTCTAGATACGCTGTCATCTGGATCGGCCGAGATTGAACGGAGTGAACGGAGAAGCTACATGCTCCTAGACATTTATTTGCTCCTTCAAGAAGTAGGCCATTTGGACGTCATGGTAGGCACGAACAAGCACTGGCTGGCCCGGGATCTGGTGTGGCTGGAAGACGAGGCAGTGTCGTTTGGAGTCATGCGGATTGTGATCTAGGTGGACATGAGCTACCCTCAAGTGTGTAGTCTGGTCAAGTGGTCAATCATTGCGCGAACATGTGGAATGCGCGTTGAACATCCGGAGCGGGGTCTGAAGAACGTGGCAATGTCAGTATTTCGGCGAAAGTGAAAGAGTAACCGGCGGCGCAGTCGTTGCAAGGTCTGTCCGACTTGAAGGATTGAGGTGAACTGTGGCAAGTGTCGCTCAGAGTACTGTATGTACCTCCAAACTTCGAACTTGAGATTTGGCACATCCCATCATAGTATTACGTAACATATCAGTGTCATTACTACTACTAGGCCCTTTGTGGCCTCAGCCTCGCCAACTACGGTAGGTTCAGCATCATAATCAATGGGTAAGTAGGGGAGCGCGAAGCTGAAAACGTTTCGTCCATAGCGACGTTTCGTGTATTTTTTAGTTTCGACGGCTCATCTGCACACTGGCGGCGCCACGGCACGTTGCCAATGAACTTCGGGCATGGACATGGTATTCAACATTCCGCCATAGACAATGTACGTGTGCGAAACTCGTTTGTTCGGCCATTTGATCGGATGCATCTCAGCCAACAGGGTGAAATTCTATATTATCCGAGACCATACCTCTTGCGGTGCTTCAATCGTATCTCTACAGCTTGGTGAGCTCCACTGTTAGCGCTGTGCTTTACATCTCTTTTTGGAATTATAACATCATATGAGAATTCGGGTTCCGGGAAGCAGAAGGCTGCGTTATCCGCTTAGAAACCGTCATGCCAAAGGGTCCAGCTCTCTGACCTACCAACCTGTGGACTTTCCATTCTGTTCATGTTTGCACAGCCGGCCCTGCATAGTATAAGGAGCATGGCACCTCATGAGATGGACTATCGTCGTCTTCGCTCGTCTGCTTAGAAAATACCCCCGATATCACCATGGACCAAACTACCCGTAAGCACGGGCGATATTCACCCTCAATTGTTTCCTCACCAAGAAATACTGGTAGATTACCGACAAGCCCTGAACAACTACTTACAAGAGGCCTACAGAGATGATCCACGTCGCCGATTGACTTGGGAAACTTCGCACGAGGGCCCTGATAACCGACCTACCTGGGAGGCAATCGCGTTCTGTGCGTTCAAACTCTCCGTATCTCTTCTCCGTAACCAACACTTCATACACAGTGAACGATGTCGAGTGGGGTCGTGGAACCGGACCTTCTCGCGGTGCAGCGATGGAGGCTGCCGCTCAAAAAGTTTTGATCGCTTTGGGAGTGCAGTTGTGAGGCAATTAGAGTCGTGAAGCTTTGAAGCCAATGTAGCCTGGTATCGCGACGTTCCCTGTAAAAAAACGTTATTCCCCTTCTTTCATGTTATCGGATGTCTACCCGCTGTTTCCGATCAAACATTCTTACAAGGCTGGCCCAGTGTCGCTCAGGAGATGATATAGGGGCCATACTATATATGGTAACTCGCAACCTAGAAACAGTCGACGAGATCATCCGAACCAGTGTTACATGTCAACCAACATCATACTGTGATCGTATTATACGCCCTCCGGAACATTTGAGGAACCATGTATCACGGTGTCCTTTACTACACTAATGTGTTTATATCTCCCTTCGGCTTGATATCTTCTATCAAGGTACCGCAGCCACTCGCTGCGCCGCTCAAGCTGCGACTTAGATCCGCCGTAACGAGCATTGCGAACCATGGACGGAAAGTTCATTCTGAACGACTCATGGACATACATGAACTTCAAGAAACCGGTCAGCCATGATCCTATAAAGGTTGGCTAGTTCCACCACCACAAACCTGCGCGTATCGTAATATCTGACAGGGCCGCCAACATGCTGTGCAGTTATCCAAGTAAATAGCTGTGGAGATTGCCACTCCTGCGAAATAAGGAGTTGGAGGCCGCAGACTTGGATGTCAGGACGATCACGTATCTTCCGGAGGTTGCTGATACTCCGGGACATTATTCTCACACACAGCTTGGCAAGGTGAGTCATCGGCACGGAAAGTATGGCGTTTCCTGCGCTTGCTCGAGGTTGCGGTCGATGTTAGCACCGATGGCAATTACTAAAGATCCCGTTCTGGCTACAGTTCATCGCAATCATAGGACCTCTACTCTCCAAACATGGGTAGCGCTGACGTCTACGTTTTGCACACAGCTGCGGTACTTGAGCCCCTTTCTGACTTGAGCAACTCTCGGGGTAGTGCCTCGGGTTTCTCGTTATCCCCTGACTCGAACTGACGGTGTCCGACTTGCTGTAGATCATCGCTTTAAAAGCCCATGAGCGGGGTCGTTTATTCAACGAGCCCCAGATATCCATTGCACCACATCCCTTTCAAACGAACAGTGACCGTCATCTTCCCTCAAAATTATGGACCGTAAGTACTTGGCTGACCCCGTCTCTGTAGCCGAATGTTATTGACAGTGTGCTAGGCGGAAGAACTGACTGGCGAATGTACCTAAACAACTACCTTCAGGGCCGATATGGTCACACACGACATCTTTCCTGGTCGTGCACACAGTCTGGCCCATCACATGACACACGCTGGTCAGCGGTTGCGTACTGTGAGTCATGCAAGTCTGTGTTTTCTGACCAAACACTGATATGTAGTTGGTATAGTTAATGGTATTGAGTATGGCAGGGGTGTGGCCCGCGACAGGGGAACCGCTATGGAAACCGCTGCCGAAACCACCTATCGTGCCCTGACAGCCTACTACAATTAAGCGCGTGATCTCACGCCTTGCTTTGTGTTATGTGTTAGTACACGATCCCTAACGCACTACCTGTAAGTGCTTATAGCTGGTTCACAGAACTGTGGTCCATGTGACTGTTTGTATTTAGTATATTGCGTGTTGTTAGTTTTGTCCTATTAGTATGTACCCTAGAGGGCTGGCAGAAGCTAGTTAGATGCAACTTGGTCTTTTGGCAGGATCCAGAGATTTTGGGATCGACGCTAGTGTAACGAAGGGCTTGGAATCATTAAATTTCTGAATTTTGTGACGAAGGCGGTCGCATTGTATGGTATTCCGCAAAGTGCGGTTACGGGGGTGAACGTTTAAACCTTTAGTGGTCTCTCCTTCCCAATCGCCTCCGACTATCGTCTCACCAGGTATGTTCCATCATTATCTGTTCGTCATCTCGAAGATGGATCCTTTTCGTCATGTTGCTATCTGGTGGGCCTCCTTGAGCGATATGACCATTCCGAGCGGCGGAGCAAATTTAATAAGGACTTCTTTGCCCCTGGCCACATTGCACACTTAGTACGGCATTGAGCCGCGACCGTGGGTCCATACATTGTGTATGTGCAACGGTGCACGAACCTGTAGATTGGGGCTGAAGCTTGAAGGTTGACAGTAGAAGAAACGCGATTGAAGCTGGCTGTTTCTGGACTATGATGACCCCTGTGTGTCAATCACTGGGCTGTCAATTTGTCCCTGCACATGTCCCTCGGATCCCGTCCGAACAATCTTGCTCGACTCCGAGTCTGGGACCTAGACTCAGGCACTCATTCTATGTATACATCGCGGAATTCTTCTGCATTCACACATCGGCGTTTCGGTGGGGTCTAAATAAAAAGCATTCCGCACCATCGATACTTATATCTCACTAGGGTCTTGGAAACGATTAGGGTAAAGACCGACCCTTTCGAGTCCACCACGTCCCCAATGCCATTTTCTGGGTCATTCTGTCCGATCGGTCCAAAGCCTGAGAGTCCCTCATGGATAGAGGCTGTGTAAGGTACTGTCTAATGGGCGCGTCGTGCACGAAAAGGGGCGATTGCCCTGCATCTTCCAGGGGATGTTGTACTTGTTCCTGGAGAAGAAAAAGAACATTGAACCAAACCGAAGTTAACCTTTTTTCAATCCAATCTTTTCCTCTCCCTCTATCCAGGAGCCACCGTTGACAATGTTTGTCGTCCCACTCGTTCGGCAAGGAGTTTTAGGTGAGCATAAGTTAACCTGGAAGTCGTACCTTACCGACGCATTCCCAGGAGTGACGACGCTTTTCTCTCTCATCGTACTCGGCGTCTCTGCTCACTTAATATCACAAACACGACGATATTTCGATGCTACGGTTATTTTCTGTGCCCTTGGTGCTTCTGTCGCAGTGATATCTCTCGTGTCCCTGCTCGTCATGTTGGTGGCTATTTCCGGGCGCTCTTCCTAAAGATTGACCCATCTGCGCAGGCTTGTTGTGGACATCATTCGTCGTGGCGCTTATACGTCCATGATCGTTGTCGAACTAATTTGGTTGTGTAAGACGACGAGTTCTAGATAAAGTTGTTGCTTACGACGTTACAGCTATTCTTTGGGTCCTCTGGGTCGCCACTGGTGGGGAAACGGTTTCTGGGTACAATGTTAGCTTTCCGGATGGGTGCAAGTATGTGAATAGTACGAATCTCATGCGCTCATGGCGTGCTATCTTTAATCACCATCGTCCTAGTCGTTTACAATGGAATGTGTCAAGAAACTCAAGTAATCGTAGCCTTTTCATTCCTGAACTTCATTATCAGTGAGTCGTTTATTTTTTTTCTCTTATGTATTCTGAAGGATTGATCCGTCAAGTTTTGCTCTACACTATCTTCTTATCTGTTATGGCCGTGAATGCTGCGAGCCGTGGTCAGAGCGTCTGGCTGTCGTCCGTCAAGGAATCCTTTGATCCTCTAACTGGCACAGTGCAGCACCTCATGACTCAGTACGATGTCTCGGCGACCCAACTTGTACATCCTACTGGGACTCCCGTTCAACATCAAGACGCTGCCGACCCCACACGGCCGATGGCTTCCCCTGATGGTCTGGCGGTGTAACGGACACTTGTGATATCATATGGAGGGGTGGCATTGGAGAATATTGATCTTGGATGTATTGGCACAGTAGCATGTAAAAGTTTTTTCTTCTTCTAAGTTATGTGTCAAGTTGCAGGGAGGCGCGCCACTGTCGGAGTTTCGGGATTGACCGGCATTGTTGTTGAGCGCAACTACAGTCTGTGCAGAGTCAACGTTTCCCAGTTCGAGTGGAAGTCGTCGTTCAACCTCCTCCTCGTCGCCATCGTCGCTCCCGTCTTCGTCGTCCTCGTTACCGGTGGCACTTACGCGAGCTCATTGCCACCTTCATCGCACCCTTCTGACTATTTGAAGACTTCTTCGCACGCTTTCCTGTAATTCATCCTTGTTTCGCAAGCATCGCAGGTGAGCAAATTTTCTTTCCGCAAGACGACGACATTCTTCGTTCAGTTTCAAGGACTTACATTCATTACTTACTCACCTGGAATCTTCCTCCACGTCAGACTTGACTCGTAACTATGGCTCAACCCCAAGGTGATATACAAGAACGGATTGCCGCGGCACGTCGTGAAGCAGAGGTTTTGAAAGAGAAAATCCGTGCGAGCAGAGAGGCTTCCGCTGATACTAGCTGTACGTCACGCGATCCCATTCACCCCGAGGACCCACGTAATGACCCTGTTCGCTCCTAGTGCGTGCGATGGCTGCAGAGGTCGACACACTCCCCCGGATCGTCATGCGGCCTCGACGTGCACTGAAGGGACACCTTGCAAAGATTTATGCCATGCACTGGGCCGCAGATCGTCGGCATCTTGTTTCTGCCTCGCAGGATGGCAAGCTAATCGTATGGGACGCCTATACCACCAACAAGGTCCACGCAATCCCCCTTCGGTCAAGTTGGGTCATGACCTGTGCATACTCTCCGTCTGGAAACTTTGTCGCCTGCGGTGGTCTCGACAACATCTGTTCCATTTACAATCTCAACAGTCGGGAAGCCAATGGTGTCAGAGGCGCTCGCGAATTAAGTGCCCACTCTGGTTACCTCAGCTGCTGCAGATTTATCAATGACCGGCAAATTGTCACCAGCTCTGGTGACATGACATGCATGCTTTGGGATATTGAAGCTGGTGTGCGGGTTGTCGAATTTAGCGACCATACGGGTGATGTCATGAGGTAACTAGCGTTCAGTGTGTCCTATCCCTTGCCCTCATCTCAATATTTTCAGTCTATCGCTTGGCCCAAACCAAAATGTCTTTGTCTCTGGTGCCTGCGATGCCACCGCAAAGCTTTGGGACATCCGTAGCGGTCGCGCCACACAAACCTTCACCGGTCATGAGTCGGATATTAACGCCGTTCAGTGCGTCTTGGCATTGTTGTTGTTTCTCTATGTCTGATTCCTGTTCTAGATTCTTCCCTAACGGCGATGCCTTTGCCACTGGTTCTGATGATGCCTCCTGCCGGTTGTTCGACATCAGAGCAGACCGTGAACTGAACAGCTTTACCCATGACAACATCCTCTGTGGTATCACCTCCGTCGCATTCTCAATTTCTGGTCGCATCCTTTTTGGAGGTTATGATGACTGGACTTGCAATGTTTGGGATACGCTGAGAGGCGAGCGAGTGGGGGTCCTGACTGGGCATGAAAACCGAGTCAGTTGTTTGGGCGTGTCGGTCGATGGCATGGCCCTTTGTACAGGCAGTTGGGACAGCACGCTTCGAGTGAGTGGTTCACCAAGTCCTGGTAGTTAATTATAACCGAGTTATCATCTTTAGGTCTGGGCATGATGAAAATTGGACTGCGAATTTCCTCTTTTTTTCGACGACGCTCCCTCTCCGTTTCTATTTAGTCTTTGGTTCTGCCCTCGACTATCTGTCTATTGATATCGTTGCCAGTCATGTTCTCACCCGCCTGCGTTGCTTCCAACGCTCGCCTCGAGTCGATCCTTACCCGCCATCGCAAGTCTCCTTTGTAGACAAGCACCCTTTCTCTGCTTTGGTATACATATATTGTCTCTTACGGGTCATCTGCTCCTACCCAATTTCTACCTCTGATGTTTTTTCTTCAACTTGCTACTACCACTGTGCATATTCCGTCGAGATTCAATCCATTTCTTTTTCTATTTGACTATGATGGCCGACACGATTCATGTCGAGTCTGGAATATTACAATGTCCTTTGTTAAGTAGAACCATAAAAGACTGTCTAATTCTGTTATCCGAGTGTGACTGAACCGGTGCGGTAGGGTACGGAAGTTACTCACCGTCAACTAGCTTCCGAAACGACTTCTTTCCTGGGTGTCAACTTAACGACTTGACAACGTGTCCTATCCATGTCCCAGACCGAGGATGACCGAGCCATAAAGGCTGCAAGAGCAAAGGCAATGGTACGCGTCCAGTTCAATTCACAAATGGTCGAAACTTAGCTTGCCACCAGCTCAAGAAACGACAGCAGCAGAAGACCACTGTCGCAGGTTCTCGCAGTACCTCCTTAGCTAGCCCTCCGCCGTCTCGGTCTTATACCCCCGTTCTCGCAGAGCCCGCAGTTGAGGAAGGGAAGCGTGAGCGGGACATCAATGAACTGTACGTTTCCAGTGTTACTAATAACATTTCAATGTCTCCGAACGGTGTATGACTTGCACAGATTCAATCCCAATGACGCCGACACGAACTGGATCGAGTCTTTACCCAAGGCCGAAGTCCCAGACGCGCGTGCCACTGCCCAACCCCAGAGCCCGAGACCTCTGCCACAGTCCCCACCACCCCCTCAAGAGCATGTAGGTACACCGGCTTCCGTTTCGCAGTCTGCAATGGCACCTCTAGTCCATCGGCAGGCTCTTGACGAGCTCCATAATCAACTGGCAGAGCAACGTCAGATCATAACTTCGCTGCAGACAGAGAACTCTACTCTACAAACTTCTCTGTCGCGCCTCGGTGATATTCAGGCTGGTGAGTGTTTGGGTTTTATCTCTGGTCATCCAGCTCACGGTGTGTGACAACTAAAGCCCTTCAGGGAGAACGTGATCGCTGCAAAGCTCTCGAAGATGAGCTTGCACAAGCCATGGAATCTCGTGTCGTTGCTACACGTCACCTCGAGGGGGTCTCCCAAGAAAAGTCGCGATTGGAGGATCTACATCGTGTTGCTCAAACCCAGATTGATAACTTGGAGACCGCTCGCTTTGAACTGGACCAAAGACTGAGCGAGACATTCAAAAAAGTTGATTCTCTGCAGTCCGGTATGACTTACCTTCTCTTGAAGATCGAATTCGCTCATAACATGATGATAGACAATGAACGGTTGGCCTCGGAATTGGAATACGCACAACATGAAGTTCACAACTCCCGGGCTCACTCGACAAACGTCGAACAAGAACTCTCTGCTGCTCTTGGTCAGATGGAAGAGCTACGCAGGAACGCTGTCGCGGACTCTAAACAATGGCATGAACAGGACCAAAGTCGCCAACAGACAATTTCTCTTTTGGTCTCCGAGAAGGCTTCACTGACAGCTTCGGTTCAGCGCTTGGAAGAGGTCGAGATAGGTAGAATTCTTTTTCGATGTTGTGGACTGTGTACATTACTAAAGTCTGCCATCCTTAGAACTCCAGGAAAAGGAAAATGTGCTTCTCGCTGAACAGGCAAAGGCTACTCATCTGACCAAGAGATTCCAAGAACTAGAAATCACTGCTGCAAAGCAAGGAATTGAACTCGAGGAAACCTTGTATCGCGAGAGAGAGTTGTCAGAACGTGTTAGAGAACAGGTGGGTGTGCTCCTCTTCTTTTCCCGTCAGATTCGCGGTCCTCATGAGGATGTAGGAGCGCGAGATCCAACTCAGGAAAGCTGAGCTCGAGGAAGTACAAGCTGCCTCCAATCAACATCAACAACGGGTCCGCGAGCTGGAGGAACAAATCGAGAGTGATGACAGAGCAGACAGGCTTGAGGTCTCTCTAAAGAACACTCAGGATCGTGCAGATGAACTCGAGTTCCAACTCAACAAGATACAACAAGTGGGTTCTTGGTGCGGTTATCTTCGTTTCCGTACTGATACCGCTTTCTAGTCACACGCGACTATCAAGAGCGAGAGAGACAACCTGGAATCACAACTTCGTTCGAAGACCGAGAGCGAGGCAGACTCGAAGGCCCGACATTCTAGTCTTGAAGTTGACCATGCTGCACTACAAGGTCATTTGCAGACCGCCAATAGCCGTCGTGATGCTCTGCTCGAGGAGCGCGCCTCGTTACAGTCGCAGGTGGAGTTCAACCAGAGTGCGGTCAAGCAGCTCCAGCAAAAACTCGGGGAGCTCGCTTCCGAGGTGACCTCCAGCGACAGGGCGCTCCAAAATACCCAAGGAGAACTGCGTGCTGCCCTTCGTCGGGCGGAAGAGTCGGAGAAGACGCAGAGGGACTTACAGGCCGAAGGGACGAGACTCGTGCAGTCCTTGGAGGAAATGAGACCCAAGATCGTTGAGCTGACCACTGTCAAACTTGAGCTAATGGAGCAGATAGAGGGGCTAGAGCACGAAAAGAGGTCTCGTGATACGCTCATCTCCAAGCTTGAGATGGCTCTCAGCGAAGGGACGGAGCGGGAAGCAGAGGCGGCCAAGCTACGGAGAGAGTCGGACGCACTTCGGGAGAAGGACAGCCAATCGCTACAACAAAGCGTTGCGGACTTACAACGGGGCTATTCCTTGCTCGAAGCCGAGCTCCAGTCTGCCCAAGCGACCGTGAAGACGTTGGAAACGGAGCGCACACGCAAGCGGCAGACCGAAGTCCGCCAAGCCGATCTCAGCAACCGGATGAACGCAGAAGTCCGGCGTCGAGAAGAAGAGATCTCTCAACTGGAAAGTGCCCTGGCATCGTCACGCAAGAACGAAGCCGAACAGAGCCAGCTCATCCATCACTACAGGACAGACATCGAGGCGCTACAGAGCGAGCTGGTGGCCAAGGACGAAGAACTGGAGAGTGTCCAAAAGACGCCCATGACGGACGATAGCCTCCGCTCGTTGGACGACGAGATGCTCAGCGCCGTGAAGCAACAGCACGCGATCGAGCTGTCGTCCGCCCAGTCCCAGATCCGCGCGCTCGAGACCGTCGTGTTCGAAGCGCAGGACAAGGCACACCGACTCCAACGACAGATCCATATCCTCGAGGACCAACTCGCTTCGCGTTCCGTGTCGAGGTCGACATCAAGACCCTTTTCTCCCGGCACCGCACGACCGTCCAGTCGGACGAGCAACGATTTACGGCGTGGATCATTGGTCTCCAAGTCGAGCAATCTCGTGCCATCGACACGATCCGTCTTTGATGTCGGACTGTCGCCGGAAACGCGGCACAAGCGTCAGGTCAGCCTGAGCATGCTGAAAGCCAGGATCGAAAGCGAGACGGCCGCTACTCGTACCCACACGCCACCGCCAAGGGGTCTGTCGCCCGTCCCTGATGCACCCGCAGACATAGATCCCTACTCCCATCGGCCCCAGTTTATGGACGAATCCCACATCTTTTGGTGTCACTCGTGTCGTGGCGAGTTAGTTATCCTATGATACCCCATCTTTTGTTTAGCAACTCATTCACTCTCCTGACGATACACACTGGATTTTCATTAATGTGAATATACATGGGCGAGACGCCAAAATGACAGATGAAGATCATGAGTACATGACTGATAAACTCGTAACCAAGAAATACTATATTCAACCTGGGGACGGGTCGTTCATCGATCGGAGGCTCCTCACACGGTGCATTAACACCTGCAAACGGTCAGGGTCAGGTTTTCCAAACGATTGCGAAGCGTATATACGCACCTCGACCTCGAGAGGCTGTAGCGTACCCTGGTTGTGTTCCTCCTCGACGCCCTTTTCGATGCTCTCCAGAATATCCTGAATGAGTTCTCGATAGTCGACACCGAAAAAGTTGGTCAGCTTGGCTGCTTTCCGTCGTCGGCTTTGGAACCGCAGCGTCTCGGGAGAAACATAGAATTCAGATGAGAGCGACGTCATGGACGCGTTCGACGGAAGTGAGTGCCGTCGTTCCGACTTGGAGGACGTTACAATCGAAGCACGGCGCGGATTCATCGCCACTTCCTCTTCTTCTGATGACCTGTCAGCTTCCCCATGAAGGAACCGATGCAGTTCGACAAGGGATTTGCGATCATCCTGGAAAGGGGCGTGAGTGCACATAGGACGAGGCCAAACTATAACCACATACTCGATCAATGATGTCTACCAAGGAATTAAGAGAATGCTGATAATTAAGATAGACAGAAGATTGAGCCAACACTTCCTGGAACCCTGACAACGGCCCAGTAAACGAATCAGCAAAAGACTGCGCGAACGAGGAAGGGCTGGATTGAGGAGTGTCTTCTTTCCGAGGGAGTAAACATCTCGAAGAATCCGACGGACCCTGGCGGTGGAGTGTCTTACCCAAGTAAGCAGATTGGTTCGGATTACGAGACGGAATATCCAGGGTTAACACAAAGGGGTTGACATTGACACTGGTAGGGGACGTCGGTTGGGAAACGGGCACAACCGGGCGGCTCGGGCGCGTATGGAAAAGCACTTGAGGCGGCGGAGCACCGAATACCTGTCAATCGAGTCAGCAACGTCAACTGTACAGTAAACGGGGGTGCATACCCTTTCCATTTTCTGGGCCCGGCGGACGTTGAGCGCCTTTTCCCTTTCATCCAACTCCTCCTTGCCACGATCAAACGCATTCCGAGGTGCATTCGTGTTTCCGAGGAGCCGATGCTCCTGGCGGGACTCTTCTGGGATAGCAGGTGGAGGCAAAGGGGGACCAAATACACTTCCGTTGACAGCCTCTGGAGGCACGCGTGAGCCAAGGAAACGGTGAAGCCTTGCCAATTTTTCTCGCTTTCGTCGCTTGTCGGTTTCTGCTTGTGCTACCGAATCAAGTGACTCGACGAGAGAAGGCGTCGAATTGCTCTGATGTATACGTCGGCGTGTATGTTGATGGAACGAGAAACAACTGAGAGTGGACACATCATCATCACGGATCTCTTCATCTGATAGATCGATAAACGATCTCGTCGATGCAGCTTCCGACCCATCCATGGCGTTGCGAGGGAGAATGGGCTCTTTTGCCGACGCCCCATCCTGCTCGTCACCCACAAACAACGTAAACGAGCCCGTCGTCAAAGGGATCGAGTGTCTGCGATCGCCCGGAGACCAGTGACCATCTGTCTGCCATGGCGTCGAAGGTTCTGTTTTCATACCAGCGGCTTTAAGAGACACCGAAACCGACACAGCATGTCGGTGGTTTTTCTGCTTCGTGAGCAAAGCCGCCAACGAAGGCGCATGCAACTTCTTTGATACGCGTGGCTCGTCCGCATCCGTGGTCGGATCCTCTTTACCCAGTGTTCTGCCGAAAACGCGAGCGAGTTTGCGATTTCGCCGGATCAGGTCCGCCCGCTCGTTCGCACGGAGCTGGTTCGTCGTGGGAGGCAGGGACGACGGCGAATGATGACCGGCATACGGCGACGACGACTTGGAACGCTTCTTGGGCTTGAGCGTCCCGACACGTTCACAGGCCACCTCCGATGTTGTGGGAGGAGAGGGCTTGTCAACGACTTCATGTGAGGGACTGGGCGGCGGCGCAAACTCGAGGGGGGAGTAGGGGGAAGGCGGCCCTGAGAGCGGCTGCAACAGCGTGGGGAGCATGCAGCTAGAGGAAGGGCTGGGTGGGGCAAACACCATGGATGAGAGTGTGGCGGAAGACGAGGAAGTGTCTGGAAACTGATACGTTGGAGATGGTTGACGCATGGACATGGACGTGGGACTGGGAGGGGGAGCAAATTTCATGCTCGCGAGAGAGGATGATGAGAGATTATGAGGAGAAGTAGAGTAAAGGCTGGCAGGACGGGTGTTGATCGGTTGAAGATGGCGCGGAGATGCGGGTTTTCCCTGAACATTGCAAAAAGTGGATTCGTCAGATGGGGAAGGGGAAACGAAATCGATGAAGGATAGGTAATCGTGGGCAGAAACGGTGTCAGTGACCTGGGGTCGTGATGATGTATTACGAGACATGGAATTAGAAGGTAAGGATAGGCGAGGTAGAAGACGCGATGGGTGAGGTGGATGGACGGGGGCCGGATCGTGTGTCGGGCCAAAGTCTGAGCTGATGGACGACGAGCGTGTTGATGCTGTTTCAGAGGGTTCAGCGTACGGAGGATGCTGTAGGAGATCAAGATAGGGTGTGCCCGGCCTTGACGACGACTGTCGTGATGGGATGAGATTGACCCGGCATCACGAGAAAGGAAGCGCCTACCAGACCAGTGGCTGTATCGGTCTCACCAAACCTGGATGCTGGTCTAGAAGCGTAGTGCGCGGGTGCGACGGACGCCTGCCGCATTTGTCTCTCTATTGTCACTACATTCAGCGAAATCAATTCTCGCGGCCCAACAAATCCCGTTACCTGGCACCGCATCAGAGCCGCCACTATCGGCACGGTCGCTGCGACGATCAGAGTCGTGCCGCCTCAGTCCATTTGCGGAACCGGAGAAGAGGCTGAGCGAGTCCCGACCCATCCACAGTATTTTGTCAACCTTTTTCTTCGACGGACGATGAGAGGCCTCGGGTGCTCTTGTCTCAACTGGTGACTCGGATCTGGGCTCAGGGGGGAGCGTCTTTGCCGACCGTTTCGGCGTCGGGGCATGGTCTGCAAGGGGGTCGTCAACCAGTGCATGATGCACTGTGAAACACACCATACCAATGTCTGAGAGTGGGGGAGTGTTCACAGGTCTCAGGACGGGCGTGGGGTTGAGGTATGGGTTGGGGGTCACAGGACGAGAGTCGGAAGAGGCCGACGTGGGTTGGCTCGTCGCACCACCGTCCGCCAGTGCGTCTGGCCAAAAGTCAGCACTGACGCCTGCGCCCCTCCGCCGCTGTGTCTCCTTGGTTCGTATGGTGGGAAATGGCTCCTGTTCGCGTTGACCTGGCTTCCGAGGATGCCTGGCCTTCCGCGGCGGGGGCGGTGGGAGGCTGATGGGGTACTCTGGGGAGGTCGCAGAGTAGTACGCGTTCGTGGGTGAGCCGGTGCTGCGACGCGTGAGCTCGTCGTGCTGGAGCAGGGCTTCGAGGTTGGGCGATATTTGGAGGGTGTGGCCGGACTTGGGGACGACGACGGGGCGGGAGTGAGGGGTGGCGGGACGTGGCGGGGTAGCGGCCATGTTGGTGGAAGAGGGTTAAGAAAATAAATTGTCGAGGTCGCTTAATTTGAATACCAGTGCAGCGTGCTCGTCCTAATGTCATTCCCGTAAAAACCTGGCAGCTGTCGTCCTCATGAGCTCCTTCTCTTACGCACGTACTACTTGAACCCATCCACGGCGCCTCCGGATCCATCCATGACATTCAATCAAGCACGCTCCTCCTTCGCGACCGGCCACCTCTGATTCTGCCGTTCACCCCCTGACAACTGCCGAGCCACTGATCACGCAAGCGCCCAGGTTCAACGTGCACATGGCAAGCAATAATACTACAGGCTACTACATCGGAAGGAAAAAAAAGTCATGTCGGGACTCTACGTGGTGGCAAAGGGGGCTTGCCATCTGGGGTCGTCGTTGACACCGCAGTCGAGATCACGTCCGATACCTCCCCTCCGTTAACCGGAATATTCATTTCACCCGCTAGGCTTCTTGTTTCATCCCTAGACACAATCGACTTGAGCACTTGCGAAGCCACAGAGTTAGACCCATTATCCGCGGTCTCTTCTGCGTGCCTCGCCGCAACGGACGTCACGGCCCGAGGCGGTAATGGAGGCGGAACGGGACGCGCAGTGGGCGCTGA
The DNA here is from genome assembly GCA_038089875.1 of Fistulinella prunicolor. Lineage (NCBI taxonomy): Eukaryota > Fungi > Basidiomycota > Agaricomycetes > Boletales > Boletaceae > Fistulinella > Fistulinella prunicolor. Next base: position 63,939 of record JBBPLP010000010.1, on the reverse strand, counting down.
AGTCACTTCGGGTGTGAGAGACAGTGGTACCACATCATGATTCCGATCAGTCGTATCGCCACGTCCTGGCGAGACGGAGGTCGATGGTTGCCCTTCCCCACTCTGCTGTCCTGTCAGAATGGGACTCTTCCACAGTCGATACATGCTCTGGATCGCCACACCCTTTCCCTTGCTTTCCGAGGCAGGCGGCGCAGGCGCAACGTGTCCCATAGACATCACTTCGCCTCTGTGGCTCACATGGATCCCCGGGATGGTCATCGTCCGTGCTTGCGAGGGCTGCGTGTGAATTAATGAGGGTACACCATTTTCTTCCGCATCTTCTGCGAAATCGCGGTCTTTAAATGGCTCGCTCGACGCGTTGTCACCCAACGACCGTGACAAGCCCGTAGAAGTCGACCCGTTCGAATGCGAAGTCATGCGGTTGCCTGATAAACTGGGCGACCTCCCTTTTCCTCTGTCACCTCCTTGAGGAATGGGAATGGGTGATACACCGCTCCCGCTGATCCTTTCCGAGTGTTCGCGTTCTCTCCGCTCTATAACCGCCGCACGCATGTCCGCATAACTAGGGCGGCCATGTGCACTCTCGGTTCGGGAACTACGATCGAATGGTCCCACGTCAGCAAGGTCGTCCGGAGACGCATTTCCACCCATGTCTTTCTTCAGGCCCCAAACGCTCCATTTCCGTATGGCTTCCTTGGCAGTATTGCTGAGTGCTTGTTTGTCCCCAGCTTTCGACTTGAGCGTGGACAAGAACGAGCTCGCGGTAGACGTTCCCTGCAAGTGACGCGGGCCCTTGGAAGTCGTGCTAGAGTCGGAGAGGTAGTTACTAGGATCGTCGCCGCCTACCGAAGACGATGTAGAGTGAGCCCGCGATGAGCGTGTATGTGAGCGAATGGACGGGGAACGTGGTGCGAGATATTCATGGGCATCTCGGTCATCGTCGGGTGCATCCCAAGATTGTATAACGGGGTTATCAGACGGAGGAGCAGGACCGTCATCTGGTTCTGTATTTGGCTCTCTCTTGCCTTGTGTAGTTTCTTCCTCTACCCCTCCTGCATGTTCACCGTTGAGCTCCGCATCAATACCATAAGAGAACCAAGAGCGTCGCCTAACTGCCGTCGAATTTTTCTCCGAGGACGTAGAGCGAATAATGGGTATATCAGGCGACGGCGTCTCCGTCGGTTCCTCTTCGGAGTGAACACGCGCAGAGGAGGATGGCACTGTTTCTTCTGATAGCTGGGAGCCTACAACATGAATGGAGGGCTTGGTGGACATCTCCGGGGCCGGTGTTGCCATCGGCCTGTCCAAGCGTGCGGCATCTCCCCAAAGTCCACCACGGTGTTCGTACTCGATGCTGTCAAAGAAGCTGATATCGTCCATATGGGGTAGCACCACAGAGTCGATGATCTGGTCGACGTTCAGAATCCACGCTGGTACCCATTTAATTATGTACTCACGATCTCCTCGATCTTTGCCTCGATGGTGTTCAAAATCATGCTCCAAGTAATCTGCCGGTCGCTCACGATAGGCTCGACGTTCACGACCATGCGCGGCGGCTTCGTGAATGCATACCATATGCGGCTACTAGGAGGACGCTTCACCTTGATGAGAAGGTTGCCCTCGATCTCGCGAAGCACCACGGCCAACACGAGTTTGACAGTATACGACTTGAAGCGTGCACCCAGGTTGATGACAGCAGTCGCCTCGACGGTCGCGCGAATCTCGCCTTTATAGGAAAGGCCCACCTCCAACGACGCGTCGCCCTCCTTGGTGAGCTCTTTGAGCATAGGCTTGCTGAACGTCGGCGCCTTGTTACCGACCGAGAACTGGGTCACAGCGATGTCCGTGAGGAAAGCGGGGCGCTTTACTTTGGATAACTTCTTCATGAGGCGACTGATGATGTACGACTCGAGCATCTGGGTCCTGTAAAAGCTATAGAACACACGCCCCAACAGCGCATTGAACCATCGCATGGGAATGACGTCCGGCTGTTCGTCCAGTGTAGCAACCAAGTCGTTCATTTCGGATGGCAAAAACACGGGCTTGAGCGGACTGAGCGTGGGTGCCCCAGGTGGATGGTCGGATGCGTGGACGAGAGCGAGATACCAATCCTCCATCTCCACGCAACACCGAACAAAGATGAACCAAGGTGCCGTGAAAGCTTCTTCCTGCGCAACCTCTCGGCTCTTCTCCTCTTGCTTCGCGTGGTCCCCATCCGCCTTGTCGTTCTTTTCGCCATCCCCGAATGCCATCTCCTTTGATACGCTCGGCATGACTTTCTCCGCGCTCTTGGACCTCGGCCTTAGACAAATGGCATTCCGCCGCGTGAACAGTTCCCCGTCCAACAACTCCTCGGGATAGATCACCACGTCATGACTGCCCAACTCCACCGCCGCCTCGCACTCGGTCATACCCTCGTCTTCATACAAGTACATCACCTTGCCCTTGAGCACGACGTACCACATATCCTTTGGACGGGACCGCTTGGGATCTTTCGAGCGTGCATCGAGGTACGATTTGACGAGCGTCACGTACGAGCTGTCGTAGGACTCTTCGAATGTGCGTCGGACGGTGAGCCAGCCTTTTCGGGTCCGTGGGAGGTCGTGCACGTCACTGGACGACTCGCTGGTAGAGCTGGTGGATTCTGAGAGAGCTTGGGGGCGATCGTGGTCGCTGCGTGTCGGTGAATGTGGTTTGGCATTCTTGCTTGCGTTGGGGTCTGGCGCCGGGACGGAGGTATAGATGGTAATGCAGATGCAGGTAAATATGACCAGAGGGATGAACGTTAGACCGCCGAGTACGTATGCATACAGAAGTGCCCGAAGAGACATGAAAATTCGCAATGGGTGCAGTTGGTGTAGCCTGTCGGCCTGTAGATGGTAGTGGGTGTCCAAAGAGCGTGGGTTGGTGGTAAGAGGAAGAGCGGACTCGACGGGCGACAGCGGTGGACCAACGCTGACGGCGACTTGGAGCCTCTGCCTCGTTTTCCCACATGCTCTACACGTGTCCCGACCTCATCTCCGCAACTGCGCGGACCCACCCAAGTTAACTCGCAGCAAATGATTCCAGTGCACGAGATAAACTAGGATAACAATACAGGTAACTAGATGTGAATGGGTCGTAACATGCAGTGAAAAGATCGGTAATGAGGCAGGGTAGGGAGCGTTGGATCATGAAAATGAAGCGTTTGTCCGAGAGGGCGGGCGACGGGCTCTTCTCCGGGGAAGCGCAGTTCTGGAAAACATTCCCCTCCTACATTGCTCATCAGGCGGTGGAATTACCGCACGCCAATGGCCATGAGTGTACTCCCAATCGTCGATCTGCATTCTGACCGGATCCGTAGGAGCAATCATGGGTGGGTGTATGCTGTTGAGTGCGGCGTAAGTTGGTACCATCAGACGCGTGCCGAAGGAGGCGTCTTGGTATGGTACCCAGCAGGACGTTTCTCGAGGTTGTGGTGGACAGGGGTTGATGATGATGGTAGGGGCGAAAGGATGAATTGGATGAATGACGACACGTTCTTGCTGTTGGCAAAACGGAACATAGGGATGTCTGAAATCGGTCAAGAGGCATGACTCACAGGGGTAGAGGATCGCCGACGCTTCCGTGTTCGACGTTCCACGGAGTCGGATGAAAGTCGGCTCTGCGAAGTAAGTGTGGGCTCGATGGACGGAGAGCCTTGCGGTTCATCTGGTATTCGGCCCTCCATTCGCAGACGATCTTCTGTCTCTTCCGCCAACGGGTCTAGTTCCGACAATAATTTCGACACATGATCAATGTCTTTCTCGAGCACGTTCCTCAGGTTTCTATACGCAGGGAGAACGCTGTTTTTGCAAAGGGCCATTACATGGTACCACGAAAGGTTGATCGGCACAAGAGGGGAGACTAGTTCCAGGTCAATATGCTAAGTGGAAACGTGAGCTAGAGGTGGACTGTGGGATGGAAGACTCACGAGGTCATTCTCGTCCTCCCATTTGGACAGATTAGCATGCTGAAGTTGGAGGTCGATCCACCGCGCGCTATGGTGCGACAGACGAGCAAGCATGTCCCACTGGTCGGGGTTCGAGCGCTTCTGAAGGATGTTCACAGGGTGGAGGTTGGATAAGACGTGGGCGACGTTGTACCGGCAACTACAAGTAGCCGGTGCCGACGGAGGGGCAATAGAGTTGGCACGGGCGTCCTTTTCATGACGACACTCATTGAGACTGAACCCTGTGGACGTGTCGAAGAGGATGCTCGTCATTTAAACATACTACAGACCAATGTACACGGATGACTGAGACGACAGGCACATAATTTGATATGATATCGTTCACGCAGCAACGTTCCTGAGAATGGATAAAGGAGGCGATAGTAAAAGCTTATCTACCGTATCCAGGTGCTTACGACGGAGGCGTCATACCTGCTGAACACCGCATGTGTGAGAGGATAAGGCAGGTTGCTGTTCGCAATTCAATTTGAGCAGGGGGTGGACGAGCGGATGCGGGGTCCCGGATAGGGCACGCACATGGGTTTGACAAGCAAGAACTGATCTTCGAGAACTAAGTATGCGTATGCGGGACGACCGAGGAGGGCTGACTATATTTATACGAAAATGAATTCGAAAGCCAAGAGAAAGAATACAGTGCTCGTGGTTGGCTTCGTGACGAATGAGCACTGGGTCCAGACGTCGACAGGGGTGCAACGTGCTCGAAATCAGATATGATGATCAAGCGAGAAGATATGCACGATTCAAAGTCCACAGGACATGCCCAAGAAGAGAAAGGCAGGGTATGGGCTAAGACGAAAGCTGTACGGGTGAGCAGTGCGAGATGGATTGGAACATGAGGCGATCATTATCAATGATGCCTCGAGGCTACGTAGAGGGACCGAGGAAGCTTGATTGGGGAGGAGTGAGCCAGAGGAGAGCGAGATATACGGTATGGGGATGGCTTGGGACACACGCTTGGACAAGCAAGCGTGGACGTGTGAGATCAACGGAAGCACAAGATTTCATATGGACTGTATATAGATGGCGGAGGAGGCACGCCGCAGATGTCGGTAGAGGCAGGGACGTTGAGGATGGGAACGGACGCGGGTATTGCCTGCTGCTATCGGGACTGGCCGAGGTGGGCGTCCTGGTTGGCCAAAGGGTGCCTCGAGGCATCGCACTGGACACCAGAATTAGAGTGGCGCCCACTGAGAATGCCTCGAGGCGGTCAATCCGTGTGCCGCGTGGGAGCCCGGCTCTTATTTAACGATCGGGTACAACACCGTCCCTTCTCCTCCTCCCCCCCTTCACTTCAAATGCTCACTGCGTCCTTCCGCGGTACGACCCCTCCGCAGATGCAACGTCGTGGCAGATCTCGTCACATATCCCCCGTCGCACTCGCTAGACAGGCCTCCGAAGAACGACGACAACTGCGAACACCCACATTGACAATCCCCGACGCGTCACGCACCGCAGACCCCGACGCACCCCCGTCCCCACCCCAGTCTCTCGAGGACCAGGTTCAGGTCGCGTACGCCCTCGACAACATCCGTCTCGCAAAAATTCTTCTCTTGAGACTCAAGGGCGTTCACGTCACCGACGACACCGACCCCCGGATAGACCAGGTCCGCGACGAGGACTTCGACGTCTGCTTCGTCCCCTCTGGCCCCCTCACCCTCGACGATGCCGACAAACGGGCCCTCCAGGAATCACAGCGCAAACAAAGGCAGTGGTGGCATGAGTCACAGCGCGCACAGCGTCTGAGGGCTTGCGAAAAGCTCTGGGAGGAGGAAAGGAACCGCCTCCGCGAGGACAGACTTCGTGCCCTCCAAAGACGTGAACAGGATGCTCTCGAACAGGAACGTATTCGTCTTGAAAAGTCTCTCCAATACCGTACTACCAGGGTGCGTTCTCGTCATACCCTCCCTCCCTCTCTCGTCTTGACGTCCTTTCTAGCCTCGACTGGAGACGACCCTCTCCACCAAACGAGACCAAGACCCCTTCCAGTATACCTTCATGCCCCCGTCCAAACCGTCGTCCTCATCCCTCCCATGTCGCTCTCCCAAGGCCGCCAAGATGGCCTTGTCCCGTTCGTCTGGCTGCCAACACCGCTCCGTCTCTTTCAAAGAGGTCATCAACGCCATGAACGGCAAACTTTTCCCTCACGATGCCACCGAGCGCGCAGAGGATGCCAGACGCATCGCCGGCTTGTCCGTGGCGAGCTCAGCCTCCCAACGACGCAAGGCCTGCGTCCGTGCGGAGCTACTCGATTCACTTCTCCAGGTCGTCGAGTGGCAAGAGGGAGAGAGACAGAAGGCCAAAGGCAAACAGGTAGACCGCGACCAACAGACATTGAAACCCCCAGCCCGTGCACTCACCCTGGTCCCCTCGGTCCCATCTTCGGCATCCGTCGCCTCCCTCTCATCTTCTGCGCCTCCCTCACGCTCCAATTCCTGGCTTTCTTTTGGCAGCTGGCGTTCCACGGCCACCGATATCACCGCCCCCGACTCACCCGTGTTGGCGTCTCCCACGTCTTCACAATCGTGTCTTCTCCCCACCCTTGTCGAGACTCAACGTGAACACCACCCACGTTGTGCCTTTGTTCGCATCTCTGTCGAAGAGAGCCCCCTATGCCCTCTGGTCATGTCGCACCATGGGCCCACTCCGGTTGAAGACGACCGTCCTCGTGCCACACCTCACAGCTCTACCGCCGACCTATTTTCATCTCATGGCCTACGAGGGGCCCTGGTAAAGCGTGTCACTCGCTCTGTCGCGACCATCGTCGAGGCTGCCAAGGGCCTGCAATCCGCCTATATTACTGCCACGGTGTACACTGCAGGACCGCCATACCGAGACAGTGTCGAACCATCACGGCGCCACGGGTCGATGCGGTGTCAGCGGCAACTGCGACGCGAAGGCTACCGCGCACTTGCCAAAGATGTCCAAAAGTTCACAGATTGGACGACGCCTATCAATCACACGTCCGAACCTGTGCACTTTATTCCACTCGTGTCGCAGTCATCGGGGGCAACCGGTTTAGCGAAACCTCCTGTACCTAAGAATGTCGTCATATTTCCATCGCCGCTACGACCCCGTACACCGCCTGCCGCGCTGGCCTATCGTATGCGGCCGGTTGCCAATCCTGCTGTCCTCCGATTACGCGCGCTGCAAAACCTCATGTATGCGCGTGGCAAGGAGTGGGAAGGTCGGGCACGCGAAGGTGGGCTCGGATGTGGCAAGGAACGGATGCTCGGTATCGCCTTTGAAGGTCGGGGACGGAGCGGGCTTGGATGCGAGGTGCGATTTGTGGTCGCATGACCCGCCCGGGCGCTCGGTGACGCATCCGGCGTCGATACAATATCCAAGGTTCTGATGGACTCTATAATGGGTTATGCGCATTTAATTCTAATTATTTTCTCCTTCTTTCCGGCATCTTTTTTCGTTCCCGTGTACGACTTAGTGGCTTTCTTTTCTAGCGGTGGTGCATCCGTTGTAGCGATATCCGTCTGTCCGATACCCCCTCATGACCTTCCGTACGTACACCTTACGTCTCCTTTCCCTCGTCCATATTACTCTCGTACCCCGGCCACATCTTTCTCATCGCCCGCTCTTACGCTACTTGGTTATGACCCGTCCGAACAATCATGCAATGATAGATGATCACTTTCTGAAAATAATCACGAGGGGGGTATCATAATTAATTATGCTGGTCAAGTTATCGACTTAGGTCGAGAGTAGAACCACCTTGTGACCATGCCCGATCCAGCACCGACGGCTGACTCCACGGTGACTGGTTAATGTGACGGTTCGGGCCAACACTAACCGGTGGAGCAGGGACAGCATTCCGCGTAAACATGGGCGGTCGCTGTGGTTTCTGAATGCGCATGTTATTGGGTATGTCCATCGCGCGCTGCAGAGGAGGGCCATTCCCCGCCGGTCCTTGTTGAGGTTGAGGTTGTGCCACGTTGGACTCCCAACCACCCCAGGCCACCCTCTCTTGTGGCTGCTCATTGTCAAAGTTCCACGCGCCGAACTTGGAACCGCTCGACGCCGACTCGCTCCGCATCCGGGCTGGGTCCATCCGCAACGTCGAAAATCTCCCGCTTTCTTCCCGGTCCAAGTCTAGCGTGACGCCCTTTTCTGCGAGCGAGGCAGGGTCAATGTCGAGCATCCTCCGTAGCTCCTCGTTTTCTTTTTCTAATCGCGAAATTTCGGATTCGCGTTCGAGCGCCCAGTCCTCGCGAAAAGTCGTCGGTGCGTTCTCCGCGAGGGCGTCGATAAGCGACTGTATATCCACCTCGGTGTCGTCTGGATTTTCATCGGCAGAGTCTGGGTCCTCCCCGATCATGGAGCGGTAGAGTGCCCGGAGGCTGTGTGCGAGACGCTGTAGACTGATCGCGGTCTGGGTCTCCGTAGCAAGATCATTGAATTGGTTCTGGGAGTCGCATGCCAGGATGAGGCCTTCGTAATGGCGCGTCAATGTCAACTCATGTTGCTGTGCTGCTAACTAGCAAATAATTTCCCGCGTCAACGATGGACAATGATGTACAATGACAACAAAACTATGACACACTGCGTGATTGCGAAACTTTGACATAATAGTTTCCATAGTCGTTTCATACTCTTTCAGTAGGAGGCTGAGTTGTTTGTTCTCATGTAGTAAGGTTTGATTCTCGATGATGAACTGGGCGTTCATACGCTCCAATTCGGATTCGAATGTCTCTGCAGCAGAGCTAAATCAGATCATGCTGTGGTCGACGGCGACTGGAGGGCGGACCTTTTGAGATATCGGTGTTAAATCGTCTGAGCACGAAACCTGAGCCAAACTGCGTAGCTTGTTCCTGTCGGGCCACCGCCTGAGTCAAGCCAGGTTAGGGAAGGGGGTGTCAACGGACCTTGAGCGACGTGGCTCTAGACTGGAGTGCACCAGCCATTTTCTGATTGTGAGCGAGTTGATCGCTGAGCTCGTGAACGAGCAGCCACGCGCGGAGGAGGTCGCTGTCCATGATCATGTCTAGAGGGGATTAGAGAGACTCCCAATAAGGAAGAGGTAGCGAGTGCAGACCTCGATGCGCCTGATGCTTCTCGCGGTCACTGCGAGACGATACTATGGTCAGGAATGACTTCGCTTAACGACCGACCTAGGCGATGGTGTAGAAGACGGTAAAGGGCTCGTGGGAATTACCCAAAGGTTGTCAAGAACATACGCCAAACCTGTTCGGAGCTCTCATTGTCCGTTCTGTTTCTCTTCGTCGTCTGTACAACATTCAACACAAACACTCCCTTTCGTCGTGATCAAGCAAACCTTTCCATCCTGGTCAAATCCTAGTGCGTTCCCATCCGAGCACGTTCCACTCGGCAAACCTCTCAATTTCAACTCCCTAGTCCCCACTTCGCCCGCGTACCCAGCTCTCTCTCGATATCCAGCTGTCCTTGGCTCCGTCTTTGCATCAACGCTATCCGTTCGCCATTCCTGATATGTCTTCGGCTTCGACTTCTGGACTCTCCGCGTCCGTAACTCGCATTCTTTCCTTGACTGGCTTCGCCAAGGAGCTTAAGACGAAGGACATCCAAGCCGCTTTTTCCGAGTGGGAAAACGTCGGCGGGGGTTTCAAGATCAAATGGAGAGACGATACCAGTCTACTGATCGTCTTCCAAGACGCTTCCGTAGGTACGTCGTATATGCGCTAGATCCTCGTGCACAAGCCTGTTCTCACAACAAAATTTCGTCTGGGCTTTTTAAATAGCCAAGCGTGCCTATCTCCACACTCTTGCATTCCCTCCTGCCATTTTGGCAACCAACCCCGGCACGACTATCAAGCCATACGATGGTTCTGATGCTCAGAACGTCATCCAGATGGTAAACTCCCGTGGGCAGCACAACAGCAATCCTTCGCGTGGGCACAACATGCGCGCTGCATCCATCTCCGTTTTCCCCAGCCGCAGTGCGAACAACAGCCAGAATGGTGGCCTTCGTAATGGAAATGGTCACGTGCTCAATACGACCATTTCAGAGCACTCGCCCAAACTCAATGGCCGGGAACCGTCCCCTACGCTTCCCTCGCTTCCATCTCACCCTTCCTTGAACGATCTGATTAATTCGGCTGTCGCACATGAAGATCCCGCGATTTTGCATGCCGAAGGCCCCCCGAAGATCGGTGACCCAGGGAAGAGAATGCTTGGTGCTGCTCTTGGTGTGAGACACCCCGCGCTGGGTCCACGCGTCATCAATGGTAATGGAAATTCGACCGGGGGCGGCAGCCCTGTTTCCACTCCACGCGTCCCGTTGGACACAACTATTCGGGACGTCCAGAGGGCAATGGGCAGTCTTGTGGTTGAGTAATTCGTTCGTGTCGTGATTCATCAAAGTTTGTTCTCTGCGGCGGAGTGCGTGTGCGTGTAATCGATGTTTTCTGTGGCTGATACGCATCCTTTGATGCCTGAGGAGGCCTTGTTTATATTTTTGGCGGCAACTCCATTTGGCGGTCTATTTTTTTCGCCGTCCCTCATTTGTCTCGTTCAGGTACCTGTAAACACCATTACCGTCACATCAATGAATCATCGCGCTCGACTTGGTGGCGATGGGACTGTGGCTGGCGTGACTTTTGGAGATATGTGATTGCGATATCGGTGTCATGGGGAGTGCCGTCAGATAATCGCATGCGCAGATCGGTTGACCTTGAGACCACGCTGGAGGTGCATGGCAAGGACGTCCATGTCGACAGGCCTGAGTGACGCGGTGGCAAGCGAACAAGTTGGCAATCAGCGTCTGTATATGAATTGGCACATGAACCCACTGCCGACCCCACTCAGCCAACGATCATGAGTCACTACAAGTCAAGTACAGCATTTAATTGACAACAGCTGCGCGGCGACCGCCAGGTGAGATGAGCGTGCGTCGCCCTCAAATACTGATATCAACCCCTGGCAGGTACTAGCTCCGAGCTCCACGACCCGTCTCGCAGCCCTGGCGACATTAATAATCGCTGACAGTTCACAATAGATGATACTGCGGGGGGATATGCATATCGGAATGGAGCAAGCCGAGCGCACCCACGAGAACCAGTGACATTCCTGCTATATCAGGCCCCAGCGAACCATCACTCGAGGTGAGCTGATACTCTGACTATACATGTGTTTCCCCACGGACGCCAAGTTGGCCCGCCCAGAGCCGTGCTGGGAAACGTCAGATCACGGAAGGACGTGGAAGCAGTTCCATAACAGTATCGTACTGGCTCGTCGCCATAGAACGCCGCGTCAGCATGGCGCTGTCAACATGCGGTCTAGGTGCGCCCTTCTTCCACTCCATCACAGGCCATTCTTTTTCCAGACGCACAAGTCACCAGTTCCTTGCGGCACCGCCCCCCCTTCCTTGCTTACGGCTAGTCCGCTGATTTGCCGGATATATATCACACACGTACATTTGGCGCTTTTAGCTCAGGATGGCGATCCCTTTCAGGTTCGTCCATTCTTGAACCTGTGTGATAACTTAAACGTGTTTCATAGGCCCCCTCTCACCCCATTGTTCTGATGACCTTGTCACTTCGGGTCCATCGCGGCCATTTGGTAAATGGAAGCCCGACCGCAGCCCTAAGTTGAGGTCACGCACTTTCGAGGCATCCGATCAATTGCCAACGTCAGAGATACACGATGTATAAATGTACAGTATCATCCTGCTCCGAATCGTCCCTGATACCCCATCCTCTCACCTGGTGTCCATACTATCGGTTAACGACCTTTCCTCGGGCTTCCCTGGGCCACCCGATTCGGTTTTTATGATCTCCACTGCTTACTACCCTTATCCCGTGAGTGATAAACCATCCGCTCGGCGGGCTGTCATGCAGCCACACATATATTCGCCATCCGAATCGCACCATTCTCCACGAAACGCCATGTACCCTCCCCACCACGTCTCTGGCAGTCCCTCGCCCAACTACATCTACCCGGGCTACGACCATTATTATTCCAAGGACAGCTGGTTAACTGCCACCCCTAGCTCCTGGCCGACCTTTTATCCCCATCCTCCACGGTCATTGTCACTTCCGGACACTGCACTCAATCCAAAGGTTATTGTCAACCCGCCAGAACCCGCCCATGTCTCAGACGTCGACACCCCATCGTCCATTTCATCGCATTCCGTCCTGACGCCGTCTTCCCCATTCGCACAACACGATGTTGATCAAATGGAGCTTGAAACCATGGACTTTGACGAATTTGACTGTGAAGAAGATTACGTTGATTCTGATTTTGCCGACGAGATGGAGGGGGTAGAAGAAGCATCTTCACCGCTCTATGGTGCGTCGGCGCCGCATGTCATCAAGTCCACTTCCGCGCTAGAAGGCGCATTAGGCGATACACCACCGTCGCCCTACGACACTCCCCTTGGCGTATTTACGCCAGCCGACCGAAGGCTGTCAGCGTCTGTTCCAGGTTACCCGAGCGCATCGCACCGGTCTGCCGCGGGTGCACACCAGCGGTGGATCGAGGGAGCACATCCGCCTAGTTCCCACCTGACGTCGTCGTCTTCTTCAACTTCTTTGTTTGCACCGTCTTCGCCACCACCGCCACCATACAACCATATGTCGTCATCATCGCTTGCTGGCGCATTTGCATCTTCCGTTCCATTACCGCATGCATCACGACCCACGCCTCATCCCTTGCCCATACTGCAACCGCAACCGATCCGACCCATACCACCGATACCCTTGGCGGAGCTCACATCCAGTGCCAACGAAGATAGCAGTTCGCTAGAGCCACGCACGCGTGCTGCACGCCCATTACGAATCCTGTCACCCCTTCCGCTGCTCTGTCAGCCCGTCTCGGATGCCATCAGGTATCAACTCAAAGAGCGGCCTGCGAGCGGCAATGCCCTGGGTGATCATCATGTTTGCTATGACGGCGAGAACCCATCGATCTGTCAAGGCGTCATTCCAACGACGGAAGCCGGTCGGTTCGCACAAGGGTTGGCGTTCTGTCAAGAACATCAATCCAGTACCGGACCTTGCTCCGTAGGGGAAAGGGTGTATACCTGTGGAGGTATGCCTTTGCCGATACGGTGGCAGTGATTTTCATGCTACGAGGACGTTGTATATTTCTTTTTCGTTCTTTTCGTTCTATGGAGCAGTGGTTATTTCAAGGCATCACATCGATACAGCATATGTAAATCACGCATAACAAATCCCATAGTCTATGATAGATTCCATGTATTTCATCTTCATTCACGCTGGCTAGACATAATGGACTAATCTTGGGGACCAATCAAGCGCACTATCGTATTAAAAAAAAGTGTACAGGGTAGTATTAATGGGATATTTATTACGAAGTGGTGACGGCTTTTCCATCTGCAGCCGAGAACAAAGAAAAACCAGGGTCATGTGGTTTAATGAGAACAAAAGTGGATGCTGTAATATACAAACAGGGGTGTTGCGCCAGTGGCGTCGATGATGACAAGGTGACAAGGGACTGATCAAAGATGCGGGCTTTTTGGAACACAAAGTAGACTGGGAAAGCGAGTCAGATGTCGCCTGTGGCAGAAGGGGTTCGTCTCCTCGTGTCACGAGATGTAACCGTCCTTGTCCAAATCCTGTCTAGATCACACGTCGGAGGTTTGCGTGGGCTGTAGGATGGAATTCGGATCCGAGTATTATGAGACAAATTGCGAGTTTTGCGGAATGTGTCAGTCCGAGCGGGGGACGGCCCTGAGTGAGCAATCTGTTCCGACCACAGTGGACGACTGTCCATCTCAGCAACGGACATCCGAGTCTTCACGTTGTACGGCCCTGAGAAGGCCGAAAGTCCGTGGAATTGAGAATGGTCTGATTGTTGAGTTTCGGCGATTGATGTGACCACAAGGACAGGTAAGCTTAGAACTGAACGTGACTGAAAATAGCAACCGACCTTGTGCATGTGCCGTTATATGCGTAACCTGTCGGGTGTGGAAGACTGGCGATTCTGTGATGGCATCGCTGTTGCTCAGCTCATCTCCTGTGGCTGGGAACAATTCGTCCAGCGTTTGCATCCATTGCGGATTATAGTTCAGCCTAAATTGCTTATCGGTAACTCCATCTATATCCTCTTGTTTCGCCACGCTTGCGTTTCGGTAGCTAGGATGGATCCGTGGTGAGCCATTTATACCATCGCGTTTGAGGAACCTCGTCTCAGAAAGCCAGTGCCTAAATTCACTCGTTCCAGAAGGGTGCTTTCGGTCCACAGGGGTGCATGTCTTGGCAGGCTGCTGGGGTTGGTAAGGAACGGATAGAAGTCCGTCGAAATAGAGTTTTCTGCGCGCTTCCATATGTTTTCTGTATGTGCTTTGACATTCCTGGATACCGTGTGCGGGCCCAAGACTGTCAGACAGGGTTTCGTAGATTGCCTGTCGTTCGTCCAGGGTGAGAGGTTGTGCATGGGGAACAAGCAACCCCTTGGCACTTGCCGAACACGGCGACGTCTCGTTCCAGGAAAGCAACCGATCATCCGTGAGAACCGGTTTGACAGGATATTCGGTGAGTTCTTGCATCCTCTCGAACACTAATTTATGCCGGTACGCATAAGCAATGTCCCCGATGGCGCGCCTGACCGAGAATGATTCATCCAAAGGATTCGCGACCGGGTTAAACGTGTGGTTCTCGTCCTCTTCCACCGCGGAAGAATGTGCAATATGAGGAAGAAGAGGGTTCACAGAAACGTAGGCGGGCATCGGAATGGGGCTAGGAGAAAGTTCAGAAACAGCGGCGTCGTTTGTGCCTGTGGATTCATTGGTTTCGCAGGCAACAAAAATGATCTTGGGATTCGCTGATGAATTCTTCTTCGGACGACCTGGTTTCGCTTTTGTGACACCACGGGGTCTGGACGGCTTTCTTTCCGTCACGATAGGGTGCGAGCGGGAGGGCGCTTGTCGCAGGGGGCGAAGGTTAGGCTGTGACCATGCGTTAGTCAATGATCCTCTCGTAAAGATGACGATTACCAAGGAAGTGGGAATGTCCTTCACAGCCATTGGATGGCCGTGTTTATCTTCTTTGACCACGCGCAAACCCCTACTGTGGAAGTAGTCGTAAATGTGTCTCCTGTCAATATTGTATCGTTCCTGAAGCTCTTTGCGAACAGCAAACGAAGGCATTTCTGTATTTCCCGGTGAGATGAGAGCATCCAAGTCGCGTACGAGATCAGGTCCGAGGCGTAACGCCAGACTTTCAGGATTGACCCTGCGGCGTTGATACACGACATTGTTGACGGTGGTGGGACTGACGGGTGGAGGTGGAAATTGGTCAAGATTCCCATCGGTGCGACTTCCGGTTCCTGATAAGCCTGATTCTTCAGCCGTTGCAACAGCGTCGTGGACAGCGGACTCGCTAGTTTCTCGACTAAATGTCTTCATGTCGTGCGTAGTTTAATGATGGTGATATTCCACAGCGCTCTCAGGTCGGGAAACTACCAGCTGTACATTGGAATGCTGCATAAACCCGAACATGTGACTCCACTTCAAACACACACGATGTTCCAAATAACCGCTAGAAATACAAGCTTGCAGCGAACACGACTGGCGGATGACAGTCAACCCAGGGAAAACGGACCGTCACAACCGACGTACTGTCTCTTTTAATTTTGATTTGCGCTTCTTCCATCTTCTTGAACAGTTCTGTATCGCCAATCACTCTTGCGGCATCTCGGACCTCCCGGCAAGTTTCGTCCAGACGTGTGATGACCCTGACAATGGTACCTTCCGCCACGTCAGTTAATAAGGTAATCTGGTCGAACGGCTTCGCAAAAAGAACAAAAGACGTTAAGCATGCAATCGGCTGTGCAGAAATTTCGGCTACCATTCCCTTTGCCCATTCGTATACCACCTCGACTAGTCCAGTTTTGAGTGTGCACCTGGCCCCCTCCGCAGCGACTTTGTGTCGGTCTTGGATGCGTCCAATCCTGTCAGTAATTACAGTGATTGCCGCCAAACCTTCTTGCAACCTTGGCGGTATAGTAGGTTCGATATCTGTCTTCTCTTGAAAGACGAAGCAGGAAAGAAGCGCAACTACTTCCTCAGGCTCATAGGTCGCGAGCGTGTTTTCAAGAATAAGCTCAGTAAGAACAAGTTCATTGACCGAGTTGATCTATTACACGTCGGTCAATATCGCGTACTGTCTTGAAGAATAGGTGACCTGCCTCGCAAGCCACTCGCCCTTTGAGTTGGACTGTCTGGTTATCATTGATGAAGTTAAGCTCTTTGAGAACTTGGACCCTCTGCTCGTATTCCGGAACAAGTTCCAAGTTTTGTTCAGAAATCGCATCTTTCAACAAGGCTATTTTGGACCGCAAAACTCTGTGTCCGTGGAGACGAACATACTGTTAAGCTTATCAGTGGTGTGATCGAACATAAAATTAATTGTTTGGACTCGCATGGGCATCGAAATCCTCGCAGACGGTGCACTCAAACGTGTCAAGGCTCTTGAGAATCTCGTTCCTAGCGCGAAGAATCTCCTGGAATTCGAGTGTGCGTATGCGATTCCAGTCTATTTCCAGCAGTGTGCCAGTTGTTGCCCATTCTGTGACTATGGCTTCCAAGGCGGACGTTGCCTCGAGAATAGGCGGCTTCCTATGATGATCAACAATTGCGGCATCTACCTGTGCTCAAAGACCTGAATCACCCTCAGATACTTACTACAGTGCAACACCTCACCTTCATGGTCCTACTTGTGATGAAAGAAATACTACTCAAGTTAACGGTGGTAACTTCATAGGTGGCATGGTTAGGCTTCAGTAATGAGGGAACAGGGGGCCACTTGGGAGCAACATCAACTCCATCGGCGTCTACATCAATGGGTGAGCCGGGTCAGCTACAAAAATTATGAGCATACCGTGCTCGTCGCTTTTCAACCTACGATCCACGAGAGCCAGGATAAAGTATGTCCGTTCACTTCCTGGCTCCCGGAGACCGGGTTTCAACAACACTGCTGCATGGAAAGGATAAAAGTGCTGGCAAGGTCACGTCTGTCAGTCCGGGATTCTCGAACTCCTGTCAAAGTTACGCTCACCGAATCCCTTAAAACGACCACTCGACCGGTCGCCAAAACATTCTTATTAGAAATGCCGCTAGCAGCCTTTGAAAAGAGATTTCTATTATGATTGACCAGCAACCTCTGTGCATCGTAATAGTATTCAATGTCGCTCGAGCAAATGTCGCATTGGAGTTCTGGAGTTGACAAGAGATTTTTCTCGTGCTGCAGAAATTTTGAGGTAGGTTTCGAAGAGGAATCTCACTGCTCACCTCAGCGATTTCTTTCTGCTGATCCGGTAGGAGTCGCTGAGAAATATTCTCCGAAAAACTGCGTTTAATCATTTCCTCTACTCGAAGAGCCTCTACCCGCAGAAGGTTGAGAATCATGTTATAGGTAAGACGAAATTGGGACTGCAGCCTTGCTGGAGTTCCGAGAATCATATTGTCCAGCCTTGTTTGCTACAACAATAAGTGGTCAGTACGCGGATGGGCAAATGGTCAGGAATAAGGGGCAATTCATACGTCAGGCAATTCATCGCCTGCAACGATAACAACAGTCCCAGTGGTGTCCAAGCCACGCCGCCCAGCACGTCCAGCCATTTGTGTGTATTCTCCAGGCACAATGTCCCTGAAAGAGCGACCATCATGTTTTCGGATGCTTGAGAATACTACGCATCTGGTGGGCATGTTGACACCCTGCAGCCGACTGTTCCGTCAGAGACTGCAGAAACGCCGTGATCGCTCCTTACCATCGCAAATGTTTCAGTTGCAAATAAGATCCTCACTAATCCCCGAGCAAATAATATTTCGACTACCTGACGTGGATAGATTAGTAGTTGTGACACCTGAGAATGATAACTTACTTCTTTCACAATTGGCAACAGCCCTCCATGGTGCACCCCAATACCACGAGAGAGGAGGTCACGCATCCTGCTAATTTGTGGTAGCTTCTTGTCCGATCCTGAAAAGGGGTTTAATATGGCGAGAATTGAAATGCCACGCGAAACTAACCCTTGAGGCGTGACAGTGCCTTTTCCATTGCAACGTGGACCTCGCTCTTCTCAACAGAGCTACAGAGATCGGCATTAGTTAGAGTGGCTGCGTTTTCTTCACATTTCCTCTTCGAGAAGGTGAACACAACAACCGGCAGAAGACCCTTTTTTTGCAGATGGGTGAGGAGATGAACATATAGGTTTTTGTCAGTACCGGTGTGAATTGTACGTGCAGGTCCGCCGCCTCGACCTCGCGGCACAGATCCATTAGGAGTGGTACCTCGCTGACCACCGCGTGCAGGGACAGCCCCTCGTTGACCTCGTGGTGCCGCGCCACGCCCACCAGTCCGCTGGATCGGAGGTAAACCGGCCGCTTCCCGTGCTTTATCCTGCTTCCTCCTCAGTGCTTCGCCAGCTTCTTTGTATCTAAAAAACATCGTGAAGAGAAACAGGCTTAAGACACTGATCGGGGAACATTTACCCCTCGGAAACCCATCTTCGTTGCGCATTCACGATTTTGAATAGATCTCTGCCAGCATACAAATAGTGTTCTAGAGGAACCGGGCGCTGTGCTGTTGAAATGACGTATATATCCTTTTTTTTGGTACGCCTACGGTGCTGTAAGGCAAATTCGCAGTAGAAGACGCATGGTAACGTACCCCACCCAATCAGCAAATTCCTTGGTGTTCGGCACTGTCGCCGATAGAAGAATGATGCTAATATGATCGGGCAGCATGATGATAACTTCTTCCCATACAACGCCACGCTGAGAAACACATCAATCAACAAGAAACCACTGCAACGTGAATGTATGCGTCACCTCCGCGTCATTAACATAATGCACTTCATCAAATATTACGAATTCCACATCGCGGATAAGATCTGCGCCTTTATAAAGCATGCTGCGTAGAATTTCCGTTGTCATGACTAAACAACTTGCTTCTGAATTGATTTGTACATCTCCGGTCAAGATTCCAACCGAGGAAGAGGAGAACGTTTGCTTGAAATCGCGGAACTTCTGGTTAGACAGCGCTTTTATAGGTGACGTATAGATAGCTCTGTATCATTCATGCTTTAGGGCGGAAATGCAAAACGCATTGTTCAGGCATGCCTAGTCATGTGTTTCTCCGCTAGAGCGATCGCATACTCCGCAACCACAGTTTTCCCAGCGGATGTATGCGCGGCGACGAAGACAGAGTCACCCATCTCTAGGTGATACACCGCTTCCTTCTGGAAAGTGTCCAGCTCGAAAGGATACTTGGAAAACGCCGTCCGTCACTATGTAGTTACCGTAAATTCTCCAAAACTAACCTTGTGCGCCATCTCCGGAACGAGCTCACGAAAGTTGGTCATTGGTTTGTTGATATCCACTACGTGGGCCCAATCACGCTTGACAATCTTGGGACGGTGAGTACGCCGGGTCTTCTTTGGTCGTAGATGTGATCTCTGCACCCAAACGTAAGGGGAGATTCAGATACTTTCGTGACAGAGCCTCACGGTAGTCGGTAGGAGTTCGTCCACCTCAGCCACGAAGCCACCACTAAGTGGCCCGATTTCCGGCTCTTGCTCTTCTACAAAGTGACTCTCCTCGTCCTGAAGATTTTTGATAGTTAAATAAATATCATGGTTGGAACCTTATTATCAAGATGAATACCAATTCCGCTTTTGCACTGGAGGGTGATTCTTCAAGAGCAGCAAGGGCTTCATCATCAAGCTCTTCACCCGCAAGTCGAAGGCCCCTTGAGAAGCCTGGAGGAACGGTCCTGAGTCCTTTCCCCGATACTTCTGAGGTGTTGACTCGAGCAGAGGAAAATGCATCGTCGAGACCTCCTGGCTGGAAAGGTACATAACCTGATTTCCCTCTCACAAAAGCACCGACTGGTCCTGGTGCACGGTCCATTGAGGTCGATGTCAAGGCTGTTGCAACACGAGGGTTTGGTATCTGGGCTTGTCACCTCCCGAAAACAAGTGAGTGATCAGGATACTCACCTCTTCATAACCCGTGACACGACCATCTAGGCCTGTACGAACAAAGCTCAAACTCGTGGGCGGTGGTGCGGGCTCGAAGGAAAGTAAGGAGGGTATATGAGGTTCGGTTTTCCAGTGTCTGCACCGAAAGGGTGAACTCAATGAACCCTAATGCAAGAGGCGCATACATCTGATACGTGGATAGCCAGTGGTCCGGGAGAGTTTTCGGAGGTGACAAGAGCCTTGTCTCGATTTCCTGGTGAACTTGTTCACGAGATGGAATGGCTCCCAAACCGATTTCTTCCAACAACTTCTCTGCATTTTCGGGTGCAGGGTTAAGTATCTGTTGAATGATGGAGCAGAGTTCTTCGGACCTCGCCATGGTTCCAATCATTTACATCAAATTGGCGCCCTACAAAGTGATATACGTGTGGCTGTGTCATTCACTCAGTGATATGCCTCCCATCAGCGTTACTACAAAGTTGACCAGAACCAGCCAACTCGAATCCACTAGAGGCAGAGGCGAACCAAATGTCACGGGAGTTCCAATCATCAAACAAGACAGTGACTGTGGGTTTTATAGCTTGAAAAGCTCGGGATTCATATTCTGGGGTCTGCATCAGCACATTCCCCCTTCATGGAGAACAGTGAGACGTACGAGCTTGCACAGCCGAGCCACAAGGCCACCAAGTTGAATAATTGTCCCGACGCCTTCTAGTATTCGCATGTGTGTAAATCCAATTTCCTGGGCCACTGGGGTGAGTCTCACGAATAAAACTGAGGAAATCGTTCATACTTTGATGTACTCCAATTTCGTATATTCTGGTAGTCTGATGAAAGCAATTAGCCATAGTGTCGCTGGCCATTCACTGGAACGTACTCGTCGAAAGTCTTTGTCACTCTGAAGACCGTGACGACAATGTCCACCGCACTATACCCTTGTTCCCAGAGCTCATTCAACTTTTCCATCGCATTGTCAATGTCGCCCTTGATACATGCGCGGATAATACTCTGGACTATCACTGGGTGCGGTTGATCACAAACTTTGAAGACATTCTCCCCGGACACAAATCCAAAGCCGGAGTGCGTGGACTGCAGGTTGTTGATGGCTTGCCGCATATCACCCTCGCTAGTGAAGATGAGTGCTGTTAGACCATCGTCGTTGTATTCGACCTGTTGTCCCAGCGTAAGTACCTGCTCGCAGTAGAATGCGAGTGGCCCACGTCACCTTCTCCATTTCACATATCTCGAGTAGGCGCTTCAAAATCTCGGTGTCCCTTAGTTTAGCGTAGCGTAGGATGGCGCAACGACTTTGTATAGGCTCTATGATTTTGCTGGACATGTTGCAAGCCAGACAGAAACGTGTAGTGTTGGAATATATCTCCATTGTTCTGCGAAGCGCCTGTTGAGCCCCAGCTGTCATGCTATAACTCGGGTCAGACACAATCCTCCAAAAATCAATAGACTGACCTATCGGCTTCATCAAGTATTATAATTTTGTGTCTTCCTTGCGGGAGAGTCACTTTCTTCTGTGCGAATGCTTTTATTTTGTTCCGCACAACATCGATACCTCTGTTTAATGAGGGTATGAAACAATGCGCGTAGTAAGCGGTCCAGTACGAACCTTTCGTCAGAGGCATTCAACTCTAGTACGCCCTCCTTGTATGCATCTCCGAGCAACTGGTGTGCCAGACAATGTATACTCGTCGTCTTCCCAATACCCGGGAGGCCCTATGGCGAGGAGTTGCAATATGCATTTCGCCGGAGCAATATGTGAGGACATACCGAAATAATAATATGCGGGCAATTTCCATCTCTTGCTATCACTTTCAAGCGTTCGATTGTGTCGGCATTGCCGACAACGTCGTCCAATGTCTGTGGCCTATACTTTTCGACCCTGGACAAGAATGTGAGGCCATTTCGTTCTGAATGTCTGAAACACTGACCAAGGCAGTTCGTACGCAGCAACGCTTGTGCCGTTTGCTGGCGCTTTACCCTTTGCTGACGTCGCGGCCATTGCAATGCGAGAGCTTGACGCGACGCGTGACAAGACTATTCATGTGACAGTCGTGACGTTCCGCGTTTTCGGGGATGCCGAGTTTCTGTATGACTTCAATAGTTGCTCGCGTCTGCCAGCGTCGCGTCCAGCTCAACGCAGGTATATCGCTCCTTTCCTTTCTCCGTCGCACGCTGAATATTCCTAAAAGTGACTACGACCAAGAGATTTGCGTCAAAGAATGCCACCCATGTTCCCCCAACCAGCGCGGTCCTTCCGAAACCCCGGCTTGACTATCGGGAAATCTCAGAGTCTATAGTGTACAAGTCACACAATGCCCTGAACAGAAAGTTTCCCTTGCCCGTTGGTGCGTTGCAGTCTATCGCCCGCTTCTACGCAGAGCAAAAGGAACTTTCTGGCCAACTTGACTTTAAGCGACACACTCAATCCGTTCTTGGCGATCGCATCCGTACAATCAAAGATCCAACGGAAAGGAAGGCTGTAGTCGGCGAGGCTAAAACACTGAAAACAGAAATAACTCTGCTCGAGGAGACACTGGCCGTCATAGAAGAGAAACTCTTGGGTCTCGCATTACATCTGCCCAATGACACGCACCCAGAAGTTCCCATTGGTCCTGAGGACGCCGCTGTCATTATATCTACTCATGGCCCCCCTGTCACGCCACCCAACCCGGGTCGTGACCACGTCACTATCGGCCGCGCACTGGGGCTGTTCGATTTTGGGGCTGCTGCAGTCGTGACAGGCTCCTCATGGTATTATTTGCTCAAGGAAGCGGCTTTACTCGAGAACGCCCTCACAAACTATGCGATATCTGTCGCACTGAAACACGGCTTTCAGTTCATTATGACCCCTGACGTTGTTCGCGGTGACATAGCCCTGCGTTGTGGATTTCAACCCAGAGACTCTAATTCCGACCATCCTGCTTCTCAAATATATCACATTGCGGACTCATCTCCAGAGCTTGTGCTTTCAGGTACAGCCGAAATCCCCCTTGCCGGAATGTTTGCAAACAAGATTTTTACCGAGAACACGCTGCCCGTAAAGGTGGTCGGGCTTGGTCGTTCGTTCAGAGCCGAGGCTGGTTCTCGTGGTGCCGACACCCGTGGTCTATATCGAGTCCACCAGTTTTCAAAAGTTGAACTTTTTGTCGTGTGCGAGGAGGACTCGAGTGCAGAGTACCTGGAAGAAATCCGGAAAATCCAGATAGAGATTTTCGAGGAACTGAACTTTCCGTTCCGGTAAGAAACCCCATGACAGTTGTACGTGTTCTCATTCATGTGCCTAGTGTTTTGGACATGCCTACGGAGGAGCTGGGTGCAAGCGCGTACAGGAAATACGACATGGAAGCGTGGATGCCCGGGAGAGGCGCTTGGGGTGAAATTTCTTCCGCCTCGAATTGCACGGACTATCAGGCGCGACGGCTTCACGTTCGGTATCGACGGCGTTCTGCACCATCCAGTCCGACGCAACCACTGATTCCTTTCGCCCACACTCTCAATGGCACTGCTGCCGCTATCCCACGATTGATAATCGCCTTGCTAGAGAACGGAGTGCGCCTCGATGAGAACGGAAACCCATCAGGTCTGGACCTCCCAGCGATCCTCAAACCGTTCTGGTTAGGAACTTCGGACATTATTAGATGGGTCTAGCCAACGTACAAGTTTTTAGTTAATGATGACAAGTACGCTTTACACAAATTTCGGTTATGGAACGTGCGATACTCAGCAATTAGCTGTTGAGACCTGCTCTTTTCCCACAAACGCTGTAATCCAGGCAGTGTTTCCGACCCAATGAAACAGCCTTTTGGATAGCCATGAGGGGGACACGCCGATTATGTGGACCCCATTAAGCTACTTGACCTTGGGCCTTACCCCCCACCGTGTCACCGATCAGATCACACCGCCTTTCCTCAGTGACTTTCTACTCCTTCCCCTTGCATCGCAATGTCAGCCTGTTTGCTTGACAAGACGTTTGACTCGCATGGGCTCTTTGACCTCCGATCTCCGATACGATCAAGTAGACGTATCATTTACTCCTGTCGAGTCTTAATACGTAGTGCAGACTGCTTTGGTTCCCGCCCAAAATGTTATGCCATTATAGTAGATCCGTGCAAGACTCGGTCAAAGACATTCACGAGTCTGAGAATAGCGAACGGCGATCGCGCTGTGAAGGACTTCATCTACTGCCCGGGGAGTCTTTCAGTCAAATGCAGATGGTCTGGGCTCAGGGGCCTAAAGGTACCAGGGACAAAACTTGAAACAAACGTTTGAGATCAGACCTAGGTTTCAGCAACATCAAGTTGCCTCAGTTCGACCGTTTCAAAATACCGGAACAACTAGGTGACAGTGATCCACATGCCATCTACCAGGCCTACAAACCATACAAAAAAAGGTGGTATCACATCGAATTTGAACGAAACCAAGGAGTAAAGGTACAGGGAACGCAGAATGTCACCACATACAAAATACTTCCGTGAACAATAAAATTATCAAGGGTAGCTGGAATTTGCCTCAAGTAGTACAAATCAACGCCGCAAATTAGCGAGGCAAGTGCGGCTTCTCAAAATCCGAAGAATCTGAAAATCAAGTACAGCGTGGACCCAAGGAAACGAACCGCAGAGAGTCCAGCGCTGTGATAGGTACCGAGAGTCAGCGTCAGCACTGTCGATATGTAATTTACTGTCTCGGAACTTACAGAGCAAGGAAAAGGAAGCTAAGGTACGGGTTGAAGTTGGACGACTGTGTTTTTTCGACGTGTTCATCCACCCAGTTTAAAAATGCAGTGGACGTGAAGACAAGGATCATGACCCTAATTGCTGATTGGTAAACATGTGGAGTGAAAAAGGTGATGCTTACATGTTGGTGCCGATCCATGCAAGAACGACGTTCGTACGACTGTTGCGATCATGGTCGGACTGTCTAGTCGCCGCATCCACAAATTCTTTGGCCTCCGGTGGTCTGACTTTAAGTGCGGCACGTGATGCAGCCCACAACTGATCAACGTCTTCACGGGCAGTAGGGATTTCGACTTCCATCATATCTTTGCCACTATCGCCCTTGACCTTCTTCGCACCACCCAGATCCTTTGCAGCGGTATTGTCGCCCTTGGTGCCCCTGCACAACATGAGCTTACACTCGGGTTTAAGGGGGAAAAAAGTCCTTACCATGTGACGTCGTGCAAGTTACACATGGCATACATCACTGATGATCAAATCAAGGATTTGTTATCCTGATGGAAGTGAGTTGTGAGACTACTTACTCAGAATGTTCACGTCTTTTAACAATTGGTTCAGTATCATGGTTAACCAACGATCGGAAAGAAACTTACAGCTGGGTAGAAGGAACATATATTGGATGAACGAGGTAAACATGTGCCACGGTTCGAGATACATAAAGGAGGAGAAGAAGTAGAGGCCATAGGTTGCCGCTAGGGATATCACAATCTCACGGAATGCTTGATTGGTAGCGACCAAACTGTTTTGGCGTTCAGTAAACAGTATTGAACAACATTGGTTTTACATACTTGCCAACATTTTTCCAACCAGCCACGGTATGGGGAACGGCGAGATAGACCGTATAACCGGCACACCATAGGGTGATGACATTGCAAAGGCCGAACAGGATCATGGCAAGTCCATAAATCCATTTTGATCCCTGTACCATTATCTTAGTTGCTTATCGCCGCACATTTATAACCAACGTACCTGAGGCCGATTCCCAAGGGAACACACTGTTGTGACAAAGATGAGGGCGATGTATAACTTGGAGATTGGTCAGTGGTCTTAGATTACAATGTAATTATTGGCCAGCTGACCTTCAAGAACACCTCAAAGATAATTTGACCGACCCCAGAGCTGAGAAAGTTGAAGGCGTTGTTCTGACCAGGTGCTGTTGCAGATGAGACCAACTAATCATTGCTCAATATCTCGGAGAAAATGCTGGCTTTGACAACTCACGAAGAAAAATGCAAGGTAAAAGTTGGCAAGGGCTGTCCAGGTGAACAGGAGCTGAACGGCGTTGTAGATGAATTCAATCTGAGTGAGGTGTGATTGATCACATTTTCCTGCTGGAATGAGGATAACTTCAAATACCTGCAGAACAAGCATCCGGATGGGATTTTGTCCTGATGTCCAAATCTTGTAGAAGAATATGGTCGAATGAATCGAAGCGAAAAGTGATCCGTTCAACCATCTACGACGTTGAGAGATGAATTCAGGGACCTAACACACAGTCAGCACGAAGTGTTGATGAGAGGCTCCCGACTCACCGTTGTGGGCACGTCAGTAGACGCCTTGGCGCTCTTTACGTATTTCAAGCTGCAAGCCCTAAGTTCACAAGTCGCGACACTCAGCGGGCAAACTCACACCCATGCCTCACGCTTCTTCGTTACAATTTCGAAGCATAAGATACGATCTTCAGCAAGATACATGTTGCGTTCTGACGAATGTATCATCAGCCATCCAACGGGAAGCTTACAAGAAGTAGACTGACCAAAAAGTCCGGCACCAGTGGAACCTCCACCATGCATTGCCTCACCCTTGAAGTACGACGCGAGGGGACCCTTGCCATCAGGCCCGTTCAGAAGAGCCTTGTACCTATATGCGCTGAAGGCACCTGGTAAAACGCTAATGTACCCGAAGACGCTCTGTCGCAGGGATATGGTCAGCTGAGCAATTCAAGTAGACTACCGTCATACTTCAAGTGGCTTGTCGAGTATGTTGGACATTTTGTACTAAAATCGGTCATTAGACAAGGAAGGGGAGGCAAAAGGGGTAGGGAACCTCGAAGTTTTGCGAGGCCGCCAAAGGACTGAGGAGCAGCAGGGAACAACCCCTCCCGGTATCGACGCAAATCCTAGCAACCGAACTTTGTTCATTACGTGTCCAAGATGCAAAAGGGTGACCTACTCTCCACACGCCCCCCCAACACCTGAATGGTTATCAAAACCTGCATGGCGGTCAGCAAGGAGAGGGATAATAAGGAGCGACTCACATTTCCAGAGGTCGTAGATTGAAGTACCAGTCGGCTTTGTTCCGACGTCCAAGAGTACGCAAACTGACAGACCATTTTAGTGGGACGAACCAACGAACTGACGTTATTTTTACGTACCATTGGGGTTGATCAAGGGGCCAAAAGCATTGAAGAACCATCGGTGACTGTTCAACTTCTTCTTGTTCTGTTCCTTCAAGCAAAACAGAACTTGGATGGGGCAGGCGCCGGATGCGACTTCGCCAGTCTCTGTTACGACGACATTCGTGGTGTATCTGATATGGCGTTTGTGTTCTCTGTCGACGATCGAGTAGCATCGACAGGAGCACTTACTCGAAGATATGTGCCGTCACATCTTTGCCTGCGACGGAGTCCTTGGCAATTCCTTCTTGGTAGCAACCCATCTAGCCGGACGGTTGGTAAAATGGAAACTGATGAACATACGGAGCTACTGCACCAGTGTGAGGACTTGTAGAGTACGCTTGTTGATCTTGTTGCGTCCATCGGAGACAATACAGACGACGACTTTCTTCCAGCCATTTGGACCCCAAGTTTTTGAACGGTTCCTGCTGCAGAGGTGGGCGATGTTCTTGATAACTCTGGGAAAAGATGATAGACAGGATTATTGGAGGGAGAGTAAAGCATACGCGTTCATCGTCTTGACAAACAGGACCTCGTCTTCGTTGTACATTGTCATGACGATGAATATTTCGGTGTGACGGCCGTATAGATAGGGACGAAGGGAATACTTTTTGCGCATGAAGTCGTCTGGATCGCAAGTGGCGGCAGTGTACCTCATCTTTGACATTTCCTCGAGGTCAGACGTTCCTTTCGGAATGATGTGACTGGGCACATGCACGTCGAGGACCAGGTTGCCGTTCTGAAGCTCGACTTGGCGAAGGGAGCGGGAGTTCATGAGTTTCTCCCTCGCCATAGAGTAACCGGTACTCATCTCCCTCACCAAGTGCGGGGACTGCACGGGAGGGTAATTGGGCTGATAGGCACCATGGCCCATGGGAGGTGCCCCGTAAGGAAGGGCTGGACGGCTGGTGTTATAGCCGGGGTTGAGATGGACCTGTGAGCCATGGAAGGTGCTGTTGAGGGAGTGGGCGGACTTGGCGTCCCATTGGGTATCATAGTCGTTGTACTGATTGTGATTGACAGACGCTGGGGGATAATCTGGAACGATGCCCTGCTGCGGCACCGGGCCGGTATGATAGTAAGGATCGTGCTGCCGTTGATAGGCCATGTCAGTTATGTGCTGCGTTGAAAAGAGAGGACGTTGGGAAGAGGTGGAAGACAAACAATCCACGATTGCCTTGGGGACGAGGAGAATGTTATTACGGCATTATGTTCAGTGCAACTAGTAGAGGAACCCAATTCGAACTCCGCCTTCTTCTGGCAGTGTCTTTTTATTCTCACGGAAGCGCCAGTGTCCTCCTCCCTCTCTTTCTCTCCTCTCGCTCTCCTCCTCTCAAACGCTCCCCTCTCTCGTCTGTCTCTCTCCTCGGTGAGTCTTCCTTTCTCCCCCTCCTTCCCTCGTCCTCGTCGTGCCATGCAACGTCGCCGAGCGCCTCGCCCGCACCACGTTCTTTCTTGATGTCTTTGACCCCCGCAACGTCGACGAGTGCCATCCGGATTCTTCGGCAAGTCGCCACTGCTCGTTTTCGTGGTGGCTTCACCCATCTGTCTCCCTTGACCTCCCCTGTGGGCGTCAGCCACCTCGAGTTGCATCCCTTGTTTAGCCACCCTGTCTTCCGCACCCACTCCTGTCTCGTCAATCTTACTCTTTCCCTTTCATCCTCTAGTAAACCTTGCGCATCCATCCATGGCAGAAACCCCCGCTCACAGACTCGACCTTCGTGTCGGTGGCAAGTACCGCCTAGGCAAGAAGATCGGCTCTGGCTCCTTTGGTGCGTAGCCGCTCATTGTCCGCTCCCATTGTTCCTCATCAAGACACAGGTGATATCTATCTGGGCATTAATATCATCTCTGGCGAAGAGGTTGCCATCAAACTCGAGTCGGTCAAGGCCAAGCACCCCCAGCTCGAGTACGAGTCCAAGGTCTACAAGACACTCGCAGGCGGCGTTGGCGTGCCCTTCGTCAGATGGTTTGGTACCGAATGCGATTACAACGCAATGGTCCTGGACCTTTTGGGCCCTTCTCTCGAAGATCTCTTCAACTTTTGCAACCGCAAGTTTACTCTCAAGACCGTCTTACTCCTCGCCGACCAGCTGGTAATCTCAATTCTCCTCGCTTGTCGTCCCTTCACTTACCGAAATTTGTAGATATCTCGTATCGAGTACATACACTCGCGTAATTTCATTCACCGCGACATCAAGCCCGACAATTTTTTGATGGGCATTGGCAAACGGGGCAACCAAGTCAACGTGATCGACTTTGGTCTAGCCAAGAAGTTCCGTGACCCCAAGACCCATCTCCACATCCCCTACAGAGAGAACAAGAACCTTACCGGAACTGCTCGGTACACGTCCATCAACACACACTTGGGCGTCGAACAGGCCCGTCGTGACGATTTGGAATCGCTCGCTTACGTGCTCATGTACTTCCTTCGTGGTGCTCTCCCGTGGCAGGGACTCAAGGCCGCCACGAAGAAGCAAAAGTACGATCGCATCATGGAGAAGAAGATGACGACACCCACCGACCTTCTCTGCCGCGGGTTCCCCAACGAGTTTGGCATTTTCCTGAATTACACGCGCGCCCTCCGCTTCGACGACAAGCCCGACTACTCTTACTTGCGAAAGCTCTTCCGTGACCTCTTTGTCCGCGAGGGCTTCCAATACGATTATGTCTTCGATTGGAGTGTCCAGCGAGGTGCTCCCGAGGATGGCAGTACTGGTACTAGCCAAAAGGCCACCGCTGGGCGGCGCAAAGTTGTTCAAGAGGAGGAAGAACATCGCGCGAGTGATAGGATGTAGGTGCCTCACAATGTTTCTTTTCTCACATGTTTCATGAAGCTAATACTTTTTTGGTACAGGCTTCGTTCGCACACCCGCCAACAACAGGCCAACGCGCCTGGTGCGGTAGGACAGCAACGTGGTGCAACTCGTGGCAGGGATGGTGATATCTGGTAGATGCGTGACATTCCCTTGTTTCTTTCATTTGAGCGGGGCACGCCCCGAGTGCGACCGAGATTGGGGGTGGAGGGAAGTTGCAGAGGGTACTCGGTTGCTGTTGGATATCATTTCACAAGATGGTCGGTCGCGGAATCCCCGGTGGGAAGAAGAAAGGAGCGGAAGGAAAGTGGCCTTGGCGCGCCATGTCCAATGATGGCCCCTCGTCGCAGTCGCACATCCGCTCGTACTTGAAGCCGAACACCGTTTGCTCTGGTTCCTCCACCGTTCTGGGCCGCATTACTTTGCAAGATAGCCAGCGACCATCCTACCATCAGTGAATTGTTGGCTCACCATATATATAGCACGGACGCTTTTTTTCTTTCACGCTGTTCCAGTCTCCAAGTCCTGGGCGGCCGCCTAATTCCCTTCTCGCATACGCAGCTCATCACCACTAGCGCCCATTATCGATTGATACAG
This sequence comes from Fistulinella prunicolor, assembly GCA_038089875.1. Taxonomy (NCBI): domain Eukaryota; kingdom Fungi; phylum Basidiomycota; class Agaricomycetes; order Boletales; family Boletaceae; genus Fistulinella; species Fistulinella prunicolor. Next base: position 33,462 of record JBBPLP010000010.1, on the reverse strand, counting down.
ATTGATCTTTTACTGTCGGATTCTATGTTCATTCCCCCAACCTTGATGACGTGATTGGTACATGTTTCTTTTTTTTTTATCGTTGAATGCGCCCTTCCCCCATCCACCACTTTTCATGCCTTGCTCGTATCTCCCGTTGTTTGTTGTCCTTGCATCTTCCCTTCATCGTCATGATGGAGGCTTGTTGGATGTAAGAGGGCGCCGAGTTGAGGTGGATGGAGAAGATGGGTGTCGGAAGTAGTTATGTATGGAGGTGTTTTTCCTTAGGAAAAACTAAGTATAATGACATTTGTGTTTGCCACCCATATGGAGAGATTACACATCCGATTATTACTGATAACATACGACGGCGATGGCACAGGAAACACCGATCTCGCGACGACTCAAGGCCGTCCAACATATCATTATCGTCTGCTCGGGAAAGGGAGGTGTAGGAAAGTCGTCCGTGTCTACCCAACTTGCTTTCAGTCTCCATGCTCTGCCTTGCCGTCCGCGCGTCGGAATTCTCGACGTCGACCTGACTGGCCCTTCGATACCCCGCATGCTTGGGCTCGACGGGCATGGGGTTCACCAGAGCAGTGACGGATGGGTTCCCGTATATGCTGATGCGCAAGAAGGGGACGACCCAAGGCTGTCATGTATGAGCGTAGGGTTCTTGCTGAAGAAGAAGAGCGACTCTGTTGTGTGGAGGGGTCCAAAGAAGAACGCGATGATCCGTCAGTTTCTGAGCGATGTCAGATGGGGAGAGCTCGACTATCTCGTCATAGACACGCCACCAGGTTCGTGGATCCCCTCTCGCTATCGCGTCGGAAAACTGGAGGTGTCGATGTTTAGGTACTTCGGACGAGCATCTATCACTCCTAGAACATCTGGCGCCCGTTCACTCGAAGCTCTCGGCCGTGATTGTCACTACGCCACAAGCGGTCGCTCTGCTGGACGCGATCAAGTGCCTTTCGTTCACGCGTGCCGTCAAACTGCCTGTCTTGGGGCTGATCGAGAACATGAGTGGGTACGTGTGTCCTTGTTGCGGCGAGATCAGCAATGTCTTTTCGACCAAGGGAGGAGAGGAGATGGCCAAACGGGAGGGATTGACGTTTCTTGGCGCGCTGCCAGTCGACGCGGAGCTGGTGACGCTGCTCGACGCCGCAGGAGGGGAGGAGGAGGCGACGGCATTCGAGATTCTAAAAGGGTACCGAGAGACGTCCTCTGCCAAGTTGTTCGGGAACATCGTAGAGCGAGTAGTCGCGGGTATCGAAGAACATCGCGTGGCTGCCAGCGATGTGGACGAGATAAGCACCTGAAATGATCCGCAACAGGGAGAGCGCGGTGATTGCACAATGATTTGTTTTATTTTATTTTATTTTAGTTCATGTCAAGTTCGGAAGAGGAAGGGATGTCGTAAGGAAGGCCACGTTTTTGTTGAGGGGCGTTCATGTTCAACTTGGAGTTGTCGCCGTCTTCTGCCTCGTTCATGACTTGCTTTGTTCCATGAGTTTTGACGACTGATACACGTCTTTCTTGCCTACAGATTGCTCTAATCTCAACGTACTTTTCTCGCCAGGTTATCGTGTATTCTACCTCGGCGCACATTCCGAACAGCGCTCGATTCTCATGTCCGTTGACCTCGCCCGCCTCTCTTCCAAGTTGTCTTCAATCTCTCCTCAACCCCGCCCCGCCCCGGTCCCTTCCGCCCTTTATAATGACTTTACTCTCGATCTCCCTCTCCATCCAGCCCCCACTCCTTCCCGTACGTGTTTTTTGTTCCTTTTATACTTCTTTCTTCTCATCGCGTCTCCCAGACCGTACACTCACCCTCCAAGGGGCTTCCCCTCCCTCTTCCATGACCGTCCGGAGAGCGCACGCGTCCACACGCGTCCCAACTGTCGATGCAGATAATTTTTCCACAGCCCAGCCTACCCACACCCTTCGCCGCCGTTCCAGCCGTGTATCTCGTTGGCTTTCAGAACTCCAGTTGTCCACACCCTCCGACGTCCTTGATCTTCCCGATGTCGATCCTGTCGGTACTCAGTGCAATCCATATCTTGCCTATCCCCATTTAAGCATGGCAGCTGTCCGTCGCAGCTTGGATGACGCCGATAGCATGCATGACTATGTCCTCGTCGATGAGGAGATTGCGCTAGAATGCCCGCCAGTAGAATCTCCGAATGACCAGGTTCGTAATCTAGGACTTCTTGGTAGCATGCTCCTAACGTGTCAACAATAGCCATCGCACACTTCTGCGCCCACAGATATAGCTAGTCCCCGATCAACCATCCGGCTTATCAACCCTTCTCAATCATTACGACACTTTCATCTCTCTAAACGCTCTATATCACCCTCACCGAGGAACACAACGTCTCGCAGCTCTTCCAGGCTGTCCATGTTCCACCGCCCGTCGCGCGGCGATCTCACTCCAGGTACAAGTCCTCTGCCGTCTCATTCACGTAGTGCAAGTGTCCAAACATCGCTACCGCGAAACAGCTCAAAATTTTCGGCTACTCCTTGCCGCTCTTCGTGGCGGTGGCGACCTAGTGTACTGGGCCATTTCTCGTCCGCATCTATCCCCAACACGGACCCACGTATGGGCCCAGGCGATTATCTCACCGACCGATCGCAGTCGCGGCCGAGTATGTCTTCTTCCATTACCTGTTCCTCCAACACTACTCCCACTACCATGTTCCTGCATGAGGATGGCGAATCACCCGTGCCATCTACACCACCATCACAGCCCTCGTCCGTCTCTGGCTCCATGCGTCTCCGTTCGCATACTGCGGGGATAATGTCCCAACCCTCGTTCAAACTTGACAGTTTTTCCGCACCATCTCCGTCGTTGCGCCCACTGTACCCTGCTTCTGCGCCACATCTCCCAGAGCAACCCACAGTATCACCCTCGTCGCTAAAGAGCGGGGCGATCCGCTTGTCACTCTCGTCCAAGCCTCAACAGCTTCCGTCAGAGGGCCTACATCAGATCTACGTACAAGAACCCGACGATTCGCAGCCCCACGTCTTGTTCGGCGGGAGGCCCCGGCTTTCATTATCTTACCCGGCGAGACAAAAGAAAAAGCTTGTCGTCAGTGGTATCCCGCTGAATGACACGAAGCGTTTAGACGCTATTCAGAAATGGTGTCAAGTACGTGGTACCGAATAAGTGTGATCGGTTCCTTCTAATTTTTTTCTCTCGATCAAGTCCTTTGGTGAAGTTGATCAAATCACGCGAATGCCCAATGGAGATTTGCACGTCAACTTTCAGAAGGCAGAGGTTGCGGACACTGTACGTACAATTTCCTTGTGCATGTTCTGGGGACTGATGTTCTCGTAGGTATGCCGGGTACGCGCCAAAGTTTACATTGCTGGAGCCGGCAGTGTACATTTATCCTGGACCACGGGGAACAAACGAACATAACAAGCATGCCTGCAGTGCTCATGTCCCCCCATGTTTGTAAAAGGCAGGTCGTTTACTGATTGGCGTTCGTATATTGCACTAACGATTGGCGGTCACAGTGTACAACGCAGGACTACGTTTTACACCACCGCCTAATCGCTATCTAGACCACCGCTGTCCTATGACATAATCATTTTAGCATGCATTTTGCAGCAAGTGTATTTCACAAATCCATGTACGTCGCCTCGTACACGCGCTGGCATTGACGTTGACCTGAATCACGCAGATGGCCCTCACACGCTCATTGCACCCATAGCATTTTCCACGAATCTCAACTATATTCCTATACCCTGCAACGGAACGATATCAACACTAATCACGTTTTTTCTCGTTCATGTCAATCCTTTTGATCTGTCGAGTTTTATGCATATTTTTGTGATGACCGATCCTTTTGACTTTATTTTTTTGAGATTCCCCTCGGACTGTTGATGATCATAGCCATTTCGATGTTTCTGTTCCTTTTTCGGACATGTCATATATTATCCTGTGAAGCAAGAACGATGACGAAGACTTCCTCTTGAGCGGCTCCACCGTACTTGTTGACAGGCTCCAACTTCGTGGCGTAGCCCCCGTTTAGGAACGAGCTTCAGGCATCTGATCCCGTCTCAGAATGAAGAATTTCGTGTCAGCGTTGGGCGTAACGTTGGCATCCCAGGTCTGCCAGGCTGATTGTGCATCGTTCTCGGCAATCAGACCGACGAAGGAATCCTCACCGAGGGCTTCCCCGCACCTGGCAGGCGAAGTCTTCCCTTGATCCGCGGGCAGAGTTGCGCGCAGAAAGTGCTCGAGAGATCAAATCAATCATGCATCATGATGCATTCCGGGCCGCCAAGGCGTTTAACTGACATCCGAGTGATTTCCAGATTGTGACCCCCGGCTTTCGTTCGATCCATCGCCACCATCAAAGTCCACACCTGTACGCTTGCTCAAACACAACGTAGAGTTGAGACCCGATGGAAAAGCCAGGAAATCGTACTCTGCGCCCTCAAAGCCTGATTTTATTTGCGGTATTCCCGCATATTAGGTTGGAAAACGATTCAACAGCGGAAGAGAAGGGAAGTGAGCTTCGACAAATAGTACTAAAAGGCCAAGTTGCGAAAACATACAATGTCACGACCTGGTTGTACACAGTATCGTGTGTACCATTGTAGGGAAACGTATGTATGTTTCCAAGCTCGAAGAAGACACATTAAAGAAAGTGAAGAACAAAACGAAAAGAAATACAAGAGTCCAGGGATTACGCAAGGTTGCCCTGTTCCGTATTCCAGCGCTGCCAGTTAGCATCGATGGATGCATCTGGCATGGCAATCTGAGGGGCCGGTGCTGGCTGGATATCGGATGGTGATCGCGGCGCGTCGAAAGGAGCTTTGCTAAATCGTCCAGCCGTAGCACGAGTAAAGTTATTTTTGTGATGCTGAGAATAGTTATCTCGACGATATTGCCGACGGGGTGGTACCAAGTTGCGCTCGAAACTTGAGCCCATCGGGATTAAGGCTGGTGCTCCAGCAGAAGACGAGATCCGACGGCCAGGCACACTATTGGGGTTCCCTAACTGTGGTGTGACTCCGTGCCATGGGTGACCGGGTACCCATGCCTGAGTTCCCAGATGATGAGGCGGGGGGGTCGTTAGTGGCGGATTGATGTAGGAATGAAAGATGACTGCCTGTGGACGAATAGGAGGCGGTGGATATGTGTGCCAGGCTACTGGAGGTTGCCCCTCTGCAGGTCCAGGATTGGTAGGAGCCTGACCTTGCTCTTGATTTCCAGCCATGTACTGATTCAATGCATCCGGGGGATAGACAGGAACAAGCATTCCCTGATCGCCCTGGATGAACCCGGTTGGGATTAACGGAGCCTGTGTGTGAAGGAGAGTAGCATTGTTGGTAACTCCTGGATGGCCAGCAGTCGCTTGGCCTGGATCGGAGCCATGACCAAGCGGAGAAGGATAAGGCATAAATGCCTACAAAACGGTTAGCGTGTGAAGATAACACCTGTGAGCGACATACTGGATATATACCGCCTGCTGGACCGAAGGGAATAGGTATGTTCGAGGAATTTCCGCCGCCATCTGACCCACCATTTTGCGGAGGCGGTGGGAAGGGCGGAGGGAAGGGATAACCAGGGTAAGGTTGGCCAGCAAAAGGTATCTGGAATGGAAACGGTGGGGCATAATTTGGCATCCATCCCTGATAGTACTGGATGGTAGGTGTTGAATACGCCGCCGGCAAGGCTGGGGCTTGTGCCATAGATGTCTGGGAAGATACAAGCATCGTATCTGGTGGGGCAGGCTCGCCCTGTTTGATGTCCACCGGTTGTTCCGTCTTACGGGCTTCTTTGGTTGAACCGCATACTGCGTCATCATTGGAAGAAACTTCAGGCGGTGGAATGCCAGTCCCGTCCCGTACTTCGTTCAGATCACAGCCTTCACCAGAGGATAGTGGAGCGGGTGGAGTTGGCGAGTTCGTGAGCCGCATATCTGTCATGTAGGTGGCAATATCAACAACACCTGGTTTAGGCAGCCTTGGATCGACACCAAAGTCATCGCTGCCACAGAGGGGTTGCAGATCCGCCTTAGTGGGTCCTGGTCTCCAAGAAGGGCGATAAGCTGGATTCCAATCTCGAAGTTGCACACGGATCAAACGGCCGTCGAGCATCCGATTGTGCTGATAGATTGAATTTAGATACCAATAGTCGGATGAAAAATAGACTCACCTCTCCCTTTATGGCTCTCAGTGGCGCATCTGTATTATTGAATCTAACAAACGCAAAGGCAGAGCGTTTGTTACCTGGGGATTATACAGTCAGAGATATGGTAGCGAACGAAAAAAAAACATACTTGGTCGAATAACTTTGACTGCCTCAATTCCACCGTATCTTGAAAACAGTGCCCTAACTTTGCCTTCATCCCAAGCGTTTGGTCCGAACATTTCTAGGCCTCCGACAAAGATGGTCGTGGGATCGACAACATGGTCATCCGATTTCTCTTGCAAGAGCTGAGGAAGTGAACCTTGACTGTCGTAGTCCTTAAAAGACATGCCGTGGAAATCCCCCATATAGCTGGCAGTAGTAGGTGTGCGAAGCATGAGCGACACAGGGGTTCTCGGTGTGATAGGAGATGTTCCAAAGTCAGGTGTGTGAGGAATGCCTCCATCGATTTCTCGACTATCACCTCCTTTTGAAGTGTGATATATACTGTCCGAGGACGCGATGCGATGATCAAGATATGGAGAAGAAGTGAGATTGGGCCCAGCCACACTGTACAAAATGGTGTTATCGATACGCAAGGATAAAAATAAACTACTAACCACGGACTACCTTTGAATTCCATTGACTCAACGTGATCTGCCCAACGAGTGCGATTAGTCGATTCCCAATTTGTGAATGACAGTTGCCCTGTGGATTCACGCGAAGGAAGAGATACCGCTGACTGAGGTCGGTCGTGCGTCAATGAGAGAGCCCTTGGTCGAGATGGCCGAGGAGATGTGTCTCGGCTGATTGATGATTCCTGTTGCCAATCGTCGCAGCCAGGGTCAGGGTCAGTAACTTTAACATCACATGGATGTTCGACATTCAAGGGATCCTCTGTAGCACGAAGGGCGGGAGCTGTGCGGCTAGCCGGCAGAAAACTTGAAGGCGAACGTAAAGCAGGACCCGACCCGTGGCAACGCCAAGAATGGGAGGCTTGGATAGCTGGTGACGCACGTGGATTATAGTAATATCCATGTTCGCGAAATGTCATATTTGGCTGGTGGGCCCATGTAACAGTTAAATGAGGAACTCTGCGAAGCGTCTACGATCGTGAAGCAAATGGGGTCAGAGTTTACCGACAAAAAAATACCGGCCAACATACCACGAGGGCGCTGACGCAGTCATCTCGATACGCCCATTTGATTTTCCAGCAGCCAGTATCCATGCCGGGTGAACGTGGTCCATCGTGAGGCGCCGGAAAATTCGCCGGTGTTTGAACATTCTCGTCCCCATGCGCGTAAGGTCCAAAATAATCGATAGCACCGAACACAGATGCAATCCGAAACAGAGTCTGCATTCAAAAAGTGAGCCGGGTGGGCCCTTGAAATGCTCAACATTACCTCAGCGTCGTAAAGAACGGGAATGAATAATAAACCGGGGTCGGTCCCTCCAGAAACTGGAATAGCCAGGGCTTCTGAGTTGTACAGGATATTAAGTTGCCTAGAATAATTTATTAGAAACTAAAAATTAACGTGAAAATACGCTCTGACTTATTTCCTGGTGTCCTGAAGACTCTCATGGCATCGGGTAACTGGAGCTCAACGAACCGGGGGTCCTCTGTGGGCAAGAAATTTGCTTTTCTCGAAAGATCTTTCTGCCGCACATATTGTCTGGGACTCCTACAAACAAAGTCAGGCTGATTCGAAGCCGTAGTATGCATATATGCGCCGTTTTTTGCGCATACATGCGACGATACCGCTCGGGAGGAGAATTGCTCACCGATACGAGATGAGTAGAGTCCTAAACGCGCGCGCGCGTTCATATCGAAGATATCGACCTAAAAATGGCTGCGGTGGAGCGACATGGAGATTATTCATGAGAATGGAAGCTGCCTCGGCGTCCTAAACCGGCAGCGTGTTAGAAAACAACATCTTAGCTGCGTTGCGGAAACGACAGACCTGGCACTGAATAAATGCACAGGTGCCGCCTTTGGAATCACGGACGACTTTTATGCCTTTGACTTGCGGATGCTCTGACAGATGCTGAGACAACATGCCTGTCAGTTCTGCGTGCTCGATGTTGGCAGGCAGACTAAGAGGAATGTCATGAGCCAAACACGCAGCGAAGACTTGTCACGCACCTTCCGATGAAAATACTTGCGTCGTGAAGAATCCTGTCATGGGTGTCGTGGACACTATGTCCCTCGTCAGCCGAAACGCTGCGTGGTGGTGAAGACACGCGATGGGGGCTCGCAACGGCACTCTCAGGATTGGAGGAAAGAGAGTCGGAGGATGTGAGAGAATCGAAGCGAGTACCCCATGATCGACCCAGTCTTTGCTGAGACATGGTAAGCTAAGGAGATGAAGAGGGAGGAGTACGTAGAAATGTAGTGCAACTCGGAGTGAAGTTGCGGAGGAAGTGTAGTGATTGGTCAGGATGGCATTCCGAGAAGGGACAGGCGGAGCAATATGTTGCATTCACATCGGAACCTCAAGCTAGTTCGGCACGCCATATAAGAGGACTGTCGGCGATCAATCTTCCGCGAAAGGTGCAATGTGTGCCATGCGTACGACCGACAGTCACTCTATACATTTCTGTGCTCTTCTCTCTTGCATCATACCACCTGAGCGAAAACAACGGGGAAAGGTTGGAGACGAAAGCCACTACCATCAGGCAATCCCCGATCGACTAGTGACAACATCGGGAAGCATCCCTAGCAAGAGGCTACCGTTTAGCTGCTTACGGGCTCCAGAGCGGGACGCGTTTGCCGATATCGAACTTCTGCCCCAATATTGTTCGAGTGGACATCGCAACGGTGTAAAGGAACAATCAGATCACCATTCTCGAAGAAAAAGCTAATGAAACAACCATACTTTGTGACATACTTGATTGGGATTGAGTGCTCTTTGATTAGTGAAGAAGCAGCATGCTGGACCGGCGCCGCGGGAGGGGAGATATGGAAAGGGTACGAACGAGAGGAGACCTGAACACGCCAACGTCGATCTCTGTGACGCAGATCGTTTCGTGGAGGCTGGATCCCAACAAGGAACGAGTAAATGAATGATCGACGAGTTTCGCAGATAGGTTGAGATCCATGTCAGTGATAGTCAGGTCAAGGCCACCCGAAGGGAATGGAAGAACTCGTCGACACCACACGCCCACATCCTTTTCGTCGGCGGAGGACCGACAGCTTGCAGCGCATCGAGGAAGAATGATGTAGCTTACGTAACAACCAACAGCTTCCTTTGCAAAAGTTCCTCTTGCCTCCAACGCAAGCTCTGCTAGCCTAGAATGTCTGACGATGGATACGCCGGCGGAGGCGGCGGGGATGATTACGACTACGATGGTCCGAGGTCTGCTCCCTTATTTCATCCGTGCCCGACAGCCATATCGCTGACTCGTCCACCAGTTATAACAATGGTGCTTTCGTGCGTGCAATGCTTCATAAGAGTATACAACGCATTCACACTGCTCACAGGATGACGGTTATGATCTCCTAGCGAACGAGCTGCCAGAAGGCGAGCAGCGCGACGAGCAGGGTGAAGATCCCAACGGCGAGGTCTCTCATCCCAACGGTGTCAACGGCGCGGAGCATGATCAAGAGATGGCGCACGGAGAGGACCAGTTGCCTCAGCAGCCTGCTCCCTCTGGCTTGCAAGGCGAAAGACAACCAAATAAAGTCAGAGTGACTACCCCCTACCTCACCAAGTACGAGCGAGCACGAATACTGGGGACCCGAGCACTGCAAATCAGGTATGCCTCGGCCCGTACACTATTCCTCCTTTCATCTCACTCACCTACTGTGTTAGCATGAATGCCCCTGTCCTCGTTCCTTTGGATGGCGAAACAGATGCCTTACAGATCGCCATCAAGGAGCTCTCTCAACGAAAAATTCCCTTAATCATCCGACGGTATTTGCCAGATGGTTCATTTGAGGATTGGAGTGTGTCCGAGTTGATTAGTGAGTGAGTTGGGTGCCCACCGCTGGGCGTGGGGCTCTAGATATGTTATCTTGTTCTGTAGTCATTGTGTTCAATATTCAATACTTAGTTTTCATAACATTTTAGCGCGCTCTAGTCGAGGCTCGATACAGACAACTAGTGGTGGATGCAACAACACATTACACGATGCATTTAGAATGTAGTGCTAATTTACAATCTAGAATTTATGTCGACTTCTTGATCTCTACCCACATCTCTCCATTCGGTCGTGTGACGCTCCTCGTTCTAGGTTTCTTGACGGAGTTTTCCCTCGACAAAGGTCGGGTCCGCGACTGACGGCGGGCCATGCTCGATGATTGTAATTTAAATACTTGCGGACTGTCGAACTGTGAGGTGGAATTCGTCGTATCCAGGAATAGCAAGCGTCTTTCTGCCATCTCTGGCCCTTCCAAACAACTGGCAGCCTTGGAAACACCTCTTCTTTTCCGTGGACTTGACTCGACATCAGAATAGTGGCAACCCGATTGCCGTCGTTTGACAGGTGACGATGGTACACTTGATGGTTTGAATGTAGGGGCGAGCGAATGCACGGTCGCATCCCCCCGGTGCGCATTCTCCCCTAAGGATTTTCGCCTGCACGCGGCTGCAACACATACTGAACAAAGTGTCCCGAAGGTAAGGTCCGAGAACTTACACTTTTTCTGCGTGACCACAGACGAGGACTCTTTCGCGACCCTGAACACATCGTCAACATCCAGTGTTTGTTGAACCTCCCAGTCTGATGGCCGCATCTTTCTCCAATCCTCAAGCACCTTTTCTACCCAACGATCAGTTTCCCCGGAGACGTGATAATCGATCACATCCTCCCACTCGCTTCCCGGTGGAGTCTTGTTCACGAAGATGACCTTGCCCTGCCAGCTCTTGGCTGATCTTGGAGTACCTGTGGTAGCCGCTTTTGATGCGTGAACAGCTTTGGCGAAATCCTTCACGAGTTTCTTAAGTCCGTGAACTTTGAGAGACGTGCCCATGATGATCAACATATCAGGTTTCCGTGTAATGTCCTGGGTCTGGATCATTCCAATATCGTCCCCAAGCGGATGGACCTCATCGTAAAGAACGATAGCGGGGCGAAGGCTGCCGACTTTGAGAGGCCGAGCTGACCTAGCCAAGCGTGCTTCCGCTAGGAAGATATATTAGTTGGCGGGCTTCCAAACGATGCAGTGAACAAGTACTCACAGCGTAACAAGCACTCGGGACAATCCGGAGCCACCCCTTGGTCGAACATATCCAGATAAACCTGTGTACAGGGCAGATCTACGGAGCACAGGGTGCAGCGGACACGGTGAATGTCCCCATGCAACTGAACATTGCGAACTTCTGCTGCTCTCAGTCTCGATTTTCCTTTTCCAGGCGTATTCTCTTGGCTCGAGCTACCGCGGAGTCCGATCCTTCCTTCAAAACCATCAATGTTTTGCGTATAGGAACGTAGCAGCTTCTGTTTGGTATCCAGTGTTTTCATGAAGCGATGTGTGGGAGTAGGGGTCGCAGAGTCGATGCGTTGTTTGAGCTGAGAGATGAAGGTATAGAATACAGCCGTGGATGTTTTGTCGCGAAACAGCGACGCGTCGAAGAGGTCTCGACCCTTTAATACAACGTCGGGATGTTGTTGCTTAACGAGCGCATACAATCCGTCAGATGAACGGAAATCCTAATAAGAGGTAAATCTCTTTTGATGCAGGGATAATGTCAGACAACGACTTACTGGTATCCCGCACGAACACGAGATGCCGGCCCCGGTGACCACCACAATTTTCTTGCACTTGGCTACGGCAAGCGAAACATCTAGGAGAGCCCTCCGAGTGCTGGATTCTGCCACAGACGCATCGAGATCAAGTCGAAGAGTCATGTGTAAAGTCACGGATGGTGGTAGGAATGAAGGTGCCAGCCACTTACATTGGTAAAAGTATCATGACGCTCCACATAGACAGACCAATGAAATTGTTTTTACATGTTTGTCCCCCGCGTCGCGTCGTGTCGGTCACATGACTTCTCCAGTATATTTGATTACGCAAAACGGCCAACGAGCGGTACGCGTACAATTAATAATAGGTAAGACGCTCTGATCCATTCGTGCGCGTATAGTACCAGATTCCATCATCATTGCAGGTCGTTGGAGTGCTCGAGTTGACCAGCTTGAAGTGCCCGTATTGCTCCTGTGGTTAATGTGTCAAGTCGGCCCGAACACTGCCGGCAATGTACTCACCGTGCCCAAAACATGTTGATAGTACCAAACTTCATCGAGGACGGTCCCATTGTAGACGCATCCAAGGTAAGGGATTGCACCGGTCTGTGAATACAGAGCATTGGTAATTTGTGCAAGGGTGTACGTTGTTTCATTAGAGGGGACAATGCCAGCTCTGGAAACAAATCAGCGGCATTTGGAGCTTTGCGGAGGTACACATACGCAGCCAGCATGTCAAAGGTTGGGTACATCTCAAATGCCTTTCTCACAGTCTCGAAGAAGTTGACTACTTCTTGGTGTTCCTTGTAATCAGGTCCATAGCAAGCAACATCAAATGTCGAGGTGCATGTTGCATGCTTTGAGAACTACCGATGCCTCTTCGTCAGTTGGGTCTTGATGTAAGCTTGGTTGGGCAATCACAAACCTCATGTGCCCAGAAGTCCTCATTGGGTGCACCTTGGTTAATCCAGAACGTGTTCACTGTTGCGAGTATGGGCAATCATTCGTCGACGACTCCACTGTATGAATTGTACTCACTGTACTCCAACAGTTCAAATCGCTTGAATTCTTCGATAAACAACTTGACCTGAGAGCCATTGTATATCCTCGTTGGGTCGCAGTATTGGTTATAAGAGCTTGCATGTGGTCAGTGAAGCCGGAATTGTACATGGGATGGTTACTTACCCGTCGCAGTTATCCGGCCATAGACCGTGGACACCCCAGCTTCCCTGCGGTAACAGTTGTCCAGACGACTCCAGACCAGTATACGTATCCCAAAATTGGGTTTGCAAAACAAGCCCGCCTTGCACGACGTTGCAGCAAGAATTAGTGAATGCAGTGGTGTTTTCGCAGGAGTATTGCAGTGGTAAGCCAACGCATGCTTCGAGATCAGGGTACAGGGATGGCAAGGGCCGAATTGCGTGACCCAGGCTAACGAACAACAATGCGCTCGCGGCGACGAATAGCATACTGAGGCGGGGGGAAACCGGTTTGCAGATCGCTCATTCTCTCGGTATCTTTATATGGGGAGAACGGCAAGAAGGCGGGACGAACGTTCTGTGTACCGCATGTTACCACTCGGTAAATTGAACGTCTGTGGGTAGCTAGATGATGGGCCTGTCTCAACTTTCAAGTGATTGATGAATGGTGCCTGAAGGGCGCATTCGCATTTGAACATATGCGGGTTTAAAAGAATAGCCATCGCAGGAACACACGTGACTGCCCTAAGATCCGGTACGCAATGTCATTGCAAAGGCGCGCGGTTTTTGGCCCCGATGGTTTTCCTGAGGCATGTCATGCTCCAAGAAAAATTAAGTTAGATGGTTGAAAACACGTGTATTTATGTATTCTAGGATCAAGAAACGAAAAGAAATGTTACCGGGCCGGTTCTTACACACGGGTGTGAAATCGCATCAAAACTGTCGCGACGCGGCTGCTCGCGGAAAAGCTGCATTTTAAATATCGGTCCAGCCACCTTCATCGAGCTTATAAGAGGCCTCGCTCTCAGGGCGATCAGGACTGTCAACCAGTTTAGCCACCCGCTCTTCTGCGCGACCTATATGAAAACATTGAACATGAGTTTCATCTTGCTTCCTCATCCTTCTAGTGCACATACCCTTTCGCAGGAATATACGAGTTGCCGAAGAGTGTGAGAGTATGTGGCCCCCAATTGGCTTCAGAGCTCCACCAGCCACGAACGTCATGGTTGCCCCCGGGTCGGCTAGAGAATATTAGATACGAGAAAATGGAAGTGTGTGAGGACGCAAGGTAGTACATTGGACTTGATTTGTCATAAGCACTGCGATCTATCCGAGTAATGGTCAAAGAAGAAATGCAAAGCGGATCGGATTACTGACATTATATTCTTCCGCTAACTTGGAGAGCCTAGAGAGCATCTACAGACAGTGGTCAAGGCGATCTTTGGTACTCCGATGCACGCGAATATTACCTGAGCAAGCTATGGCGTTCACGTATGGGTGTCTTTTTCAGTACGTTGTATTTGAGCATACCCGTACCTTTTGTTGCCTTTCACTCAGCTCCCCCCTTCCAGAGAAGTCGACTCTAAAGAGGGCCATGATAGAGTCCACAATCTATCGAAAGTCAATGGTCAATGCACTACGCGAGGATCTGGTATACCAAGAGCCGGAAATCCTTGTCCTCAGCGAAACGAAGGGAGCACTCGTTTATTAGTTCCATCTGCACATATGATGTGAGCACTCGGGGAGGGCGAACTGGAGAACTATAACCTGATGTTCACTATTGAATGCTCGTGCTTCAATCAAATTATGAGAGGTAGTCGAATAGACATTTCTGAGGCACACCGTAGAGAATATTCTCTAACGCCATTGTCCCGTCCACGCCAAAGCGATCCGCAATCGACCGAATGCGATCAGGACGAAAGGTGCCTTGAATGCTGTTAGATTGATGCAACAGCGTGGACCATCTCCACATGCCTTCAGTGTCAATGAATGCTACTTTCCCTGAAGCTCCTCCTAGTTCAGGGGGGAGCTGGGACACTACGCACATTGTATGCGCCATCTGTGTCTTTCCGGTACGAAATTCGCCATATACTTTCCCGAGTAATGTTTCATTTAAATGAACAACGGCAGATGGGAGCTGCTTACCCTCCGTTATCGACTGAGACATGATGCCGCCTGTTGAGAGCCTGAGTTACTCTTTTTGGGGCGGGTCAAATTTCTTACCACCTAGCATACCATCCACAGATTTGCTGCCCGTGCTGATGATCAGTACCCGCTTCCGACGATCTTGAACTTCCACTCCTGTTGCGAACGAAGAACCCTTTGCTGAGTGAGCCCTCATATCACGCTCGAAACAAATCGGTTACCGCGATTTTCTGTGCAGCTTCCTGAATGAGAGAGATGATAAGGTCGACTACCTCGAAGCGCATATACCCTGTTACCTTGATTTTTTCGACTTTCGCCTCCGACATACCCTACAGCGCGACAAGGATGAACATGGAGCTCTTGTGGACTCGAAGGCACTGACCTTTATCTTGAGGAGTTGCCGACGTGTCGTCATCACAACCCCGGACACAGTATGGATCGCCGCGCTCTGAAAAACGCGTGAGACACGTCAGGCAGGGGGAAGGAAAGTTTACCTTAAGCTTGAGAATATCTTGCACGTTTATGCCCTAACGAAGTCAGAGGTGTGGGAGGTTTTGGGGTTAATCATACCTGTTGTTGGAGTTCGTCCACGCTGTCGAAGAAAGGCGTCTGGAAAAGACGGTATCCGATCGACAATGGTGACTGGGATATTAGTGGCTTACCTCTTCGATGTCGTCCATCACAGGAGGGCTCGGTTGCCTGCTGGGCGGTGGGGCGCTCTCCTCGGGAAAAGTAGCACGACGTGGGGCCATGATTATCGAGACGATGTTGGGGGTGGTGGTGTTGATCAGGTTGGACGGCGCATTAAGATATATGTATGACGGACGCGTCTGTCACGTGGTGCTTCTACCAGAGTTCAGGAAGATCTGTAATTGAAGATGTGATCGATTAATCCCGGTGCACTTAAACCCGCCGAAGCATTTGCACAAGTTGGCGAAGTTTTAGGTTCTGGAGAACCAAGGACATACCTCAAGCACCCTGCTTGACTTGCCATCAGACACCGCAAATGTAGGAGGAATTTGCGTACTACCTGCGATGATCCACATCCCAACTTGGGATGTCATTCAGCGTGGTCTGAGCATGATAAATCAGATCTCAGAAACGAGCCTCTCAATCAACGATATCATCTTGAGGTGCTACAGTCAAACACAAAATAAAATAAAATAAATGCCAGGACCGTGGATTGAACACGGGACCTCCAGAAAACGACAATGTCTTCAGTCTGTTGCTCTCCCAGCTGAGCTACCCCGGCTTAAACGACAAACCCCGCAGGTAGCAAATCAGGGCAAAGGTAATCTCCCATGGGGAACACACTCGGTGAAAATCTTCACTCGGGATCAAAATTAGAGATGTCTCCGACCACCTCTTCAACATGCTGAACAGTAGTCGACGATGAACCTATGGTTTCTGTTAAAGATTGGTTGGCTTCCGGGTTGTGTGGTGACTCTGCCAGTGATAACGCCGCCGGGGCTCGTATCTCAGGAGTAGGCCCACTGAAGTCCTTCCCGGTCATGCGGGACAAGGCTTGTATGTCTGAATTTGGACATGAGTAAGAAGACAGAGACCTTGGAGGGGGGCACGAACCATATGGTTTGCGATTGTTTAAACAGTAATTTATTCGCTGGGGATTTTTCTTGTCTTCGGTTTTGAATTTGTTCTTACACGCCTTGCGGTCCCGGCCAGGTAGTACATACGAAATAAGTTCATAATTCTCACCGAACTGCGACAGAGCCTGGAAAACACCAAGATCAAACTCAATACAGGTAGTCACAACAGACCAGCTCACATCGTAGAATAACTCCGTTTCTTCAGCACTCCACCGCGATCCCCGGAAGCGCTTCGAGTATGTAGCAGAGTTGACAAATTTCGTGACGTCAGACTCCTCAACATGGGTGTAATCCGTGGTGTCTTCTTCAGCATTACGATCAACGAACAGAGACTCTTCATCAACGATAGTCTCTCCGTTGGGACCAATTCGGACTTGAACATTATACCGACTAGTGGAAACGTTCTGCGAATAGTCGAAGCCTTGCCCGGAAGTATCCTTGACGGTGGAGATATTTCCAGGGACTGGCTGTGCGGATGAGGGTCCAGGCAGTGTATCTGCGACTGGGCTCTGTTCTGTTTCAACTTCTGTACACTTCGCTTGTGCGGTATCGCCGTCTGAGTTTCTCCCATACTTTTTGGCCTCCATCAACGTCCGCATCTTCATCCTTTTGTCTCTGTTGCACTTCTTCCAGGCAAGATGGTTATCAAGAATTTGTGCAGCCTTGCTACTTATACGGCCCCGACCGGTATCCTCGCATAAGGCAGCCATAGTGACGGCCGTGGGGTCCAGGTCCTCACCGGGGTCTGCAGTGGCATCAAACGCTGGAGTTTCAGGTCTTCGCACCTTTCTGGGCTTTTTCTGAGAAGTATTAGCGAGCGACTCAGATCGCGATCTCCTTTTACTTTGATGACCGAGAGTTTGTTCAACGATCGGAACCTCAACATAAGAGGGGCCACCAGATGCGACAATTTCCTCGGTGGTAGGACGTGGTCGAAAATCATCAATTTGTGCTGGTGGAGTGGCTCTGGAAGAGGATATAACAATTGGAATACCCTGTTTGATAGTGGCGGAAAGGCCAGCATGGTCGGTACTCCCCTGCAGCAAGAGTTGGGGGAGTATTGCAGACGGCGGGGAGATAACGGCCGGTGGAACATCTTCCGGAGGGATTGAAAGCGGGGCCTTATGTGCATCAGGCTGGGGATGCGAGGCATGATTGTCTTGCGATATCGAAGGATATCTGGAGATGCTTTCGGTGACGCGCGGTCGCGCCTTAGTGACTGGGCGGAATACGGTTCCACCTTTCTCTAAATTTTGTGTTGGACGGTTGACGGTACAGATCCATAAGCTAGGAAAACTCACGAACGCGCGTGCTCATGTCTGTCAAGTGATGGATGTTCTAAAGAAATTAGAGGGTGTCGCACAATAAGACCAAACAAACGCCTTATGATTCGCGGTCAAACACTAAAGCTGCCTGTTGGCGGCGTCCCGGACTGGGAGGTCGATGGCAGTGACGGTGAACCCCCCGATCTGAAGTCACCTGCAGAAAGGCGAGTAGTCGTTCATCTACCCTTGCGTGGTCCCGCCTGACCTTGCGCAGCTTTGTAATATTGCAATCACTGAAACAATGTTAGATTATTCCGCTAGACCATAACTATCACTCACTATCGTCGTCACAGCAAGGGATAAATGGCTTCGTGCTATGTTTCCAAAGTTCTCAAGCCGCGGAAGAGGAGGGAAGCAACCTGATGTTGTGCCACCCCCGCATACGATCTATAATCGTGGCAGATGCACACTTCAAATCGGTCCCCATTTCTTCATGGATACGACAGTGTTCGAGGTCCACTATCGCCCGCTTCCAGTGGCAGTTCCCCAACCAACAATGTTTGTGTATCAACCAACTCCAGGAAGTTCATCGTCCCAAGCAGATCACCAACCACAAACTCTGTCATCCCCTTCGTCTGGATCTGCCGGGGAACCTAATGTATTGTTGTCATCTTTGTCATCTGCATTACCCGCGTCTCCCGGCTTGATATCTCAGGTAAATGTTGCAGCGACGTCAAATCCAACCCTTGCGAATCTGTTACAACTAGCTGCTTCTGGCCAGGCAACGCCGGACCAGTTGAAGACTCTCGGTCTACTTATCCAGTCACTTGCAAGTTCTCCAGTAACGGGTACCACTGCCTCACAACTAAACACACCGAAAATCGACTCGTCGAGTACTCCTCTTCCACCAGCATCTGCAACCCAGCAATACCAATACCAAACAATGATCAAAGACTTCGATGTTGTGATAGAGTTCCGAGAAGCCCCTTCGGATCGTTGGATATTTCCTCGCGGACCCGCCACCTGCGAGTTTGTCTCTGCACCCGGGGATTCCGGGTCAATCGGTGATCTCACGGTCTCCACCATTATTCCGTTTCCTAGCATGGTGCCACCTCTGGATCCCTCTGGATCTGAAACTAATGCTGTAGTGGAGTTACCTTCCAAGCAGGTCATTGAATTCAATTTTAAGATGGCAAGCTCATATATCTCGGACACCTTTTCGCGCTGGGTAGGGTCCAAAGAAAAGATGGAAGAAAATCGTAAAATTCTTATGGAAATTGTAGCTATTCGACTCATACTTGATCTTCTCGTCTTCCTTACACTTCCGCTCTCGCAGGAACCACCTGAGCAGAAATTTTTGGCGCACCGACTCCCTGAAGGTTCGCAGCTTACCCAAATCCAGAATGTGCGCATACTAGTATGTTACCTCGGAGGGTATTGAATTTTCGTCCCAGGCTGCCCTTCCGTCGTATGCTATGAAACCAATCAAGCCTTCGACAGAAAGTGGAAGACCAAAACGGAGGTCCGCGCCACGTAAATCTGCACAAGACACTCCAGGTTCCCCAGCAACGAAACGCAAGCGGCAAGCGCAGCAGAAAAGCCAGGTTCCTCCCCCGAAGATAGCTTGTTTTGCATGTGGTCAAGCGAACGTGCCATTGATCATGGGAGGAAGTAAGCGGGAGATCTCACCATACCTCGCTGTTGGTTTAATTATATATCCAGGATATTGTCGACCTTGCGTGGAGGGAGGGCGAATTGGAGAAACCCCAACCCCCCAAGTGATTCAGGTGCCCATGCCTGACAAGATGTCCACCCACGATGGTGTACAACCTTCACCAAAACCTGCAAACCCACCACCCCAGTCCGTGACGTCTCAGACCGATGAGGTGTCCTAGAGGCAGGAAGGCAAACGATCTGTTGGATATTGATAACGATAGTATACGTAAATGCTAGTACGAAGTGAAAATGAAAACAATGGTCTGTATAAACATTCATGGACATATCCCAATAAACCATCCCAACCACCACGCAACGACAGCAATATCCAGCAGGACAACGAAAGCTTCGAGTACAAAAGCAAGCCACTGAGTGAGTATCACAACCCAGAAGAAAGGCATAACTGCCCAACGGAATGCTTGGTTGTCGATCCAGGTAAGTCGATAATGCCACGCTGACCTGATCGCGGCCCGCGCTTGCAGAAATGCGACAAAGAAAGTGAGGGAGACGAGGCAGAAAAGTGCACCCCAATGACGAAGAGAGCGACGAGGAACAGATTGCACCGCGTAGCGTTTGGATTCTCCAGTGAACTCATTTCGGTACCACGGAATGATTATAAAATCTTGAATGTCTTCCCATATAATTTTGCCGTAACTTCTCCAGAATGGGGCGATCGTATCGAGAATGACAGTCAAAGCGTCCAAGCCAAGTTCCCAAACTTGCTGATACTGGTCTTTGTAGCTTTCCTCCAATGCAACAATTTGTGAAAGCTGAAATTTCACGAGGTAAGTGTAGGGATTGTGAGAGGAAAATAGAGATGAACCTCTGGATAGACGACGGACGTATAAGACAGAGTGTCGTTGTATTCTTCTTTGACAGCCGAATGGGATGCTCTAACTTTCATTAGCATTTGTGATACTTCGTCAGCTTGCTGCTGTAGAGGTTCTCGCTCCCTTTCGAGTGCTTGCAGCTGCTCCATGAGAGCGGAAATTGGCTGATCCAAGACGTTTTCCGGTATAGCAACCGCATCAACACTAGACTTCACTCCAGAGAGGAAACTTGCAACAGTCTCGCGTTGTCGGAGCACCCGTGCATGTATGTCCTCGACTACTCTCCACCCACGGCGTTTACGGGTCCTACTGGTCACAGCTGAGGGGTCATGACTCAAGGCATCGAGTAACTCCATAGGGAGACTACGATACGCAATACCTAGTGCTGGCATCACGCCAGAACAGACAAGCTCATATTCCCGAACATCGATTGCAACTCGTTGCATTCGATGACGGAGCCTGTGATTTTGATTCTTGAGTCCCTCCAGTGTCCTTAGGTAGCGTGTGGTGAGGTAGTGATATCGGAAAATACATAACAAGCATACCTCAATTTTAGCTCATATTCCTTTCCAAGTTGATCCTCCTCCTCAAGTCCCTCCTTGGATTGCGGCGACATTGAATGGACATTCAGCGTTGAAGGTAAGGAGGTGCTACGGTACGAACGTTTGTGGTGTAGGAGTATTGGCTGAGAAAGGGCGGCGTCTGGATAATTCCCTTCCCGCAGTGATGCAGTCTCTTCGGCAGGATGGTTTTGGGAAACCGGGACAGTGGAAGAACCAACTGGGAGAGGAACAAAGGAATGCACGTCAGGTATATCGTTCGAGGGATTAATCCCTTCAGCTGGTTCCTGTGGCGATTGCAACTCGCCCAAATGGGATGGGCCTTTCTGCTTGTTCTTTTTTTTACGAAGTCCACTTGGCGAGGAATCGTTCTGGTCTTCAGACTGCGAACCAAATGGCGATGAGGAACCTTCCTCACTTTCCGCAGGATGTCGACGAAAACGATGGATAATGTTCGGTTGACTACTTATGGGTGACAATCCACCAGAAGAATTCCGATGGTGATATGGCGAGGGGTTACCATTGGCACTACCCGAATCGAAGGAAGCGGGAACAGAATTTCGCCATCCTCGAGCCCCTTCTTCGCCGCGTGTTTGTGAATTACGAAGAGAGTCATGAGAGGTCGCAACGAAAGGACCAAAGGATAAAAGTCCATCCGACGAAGGAACTCGACTAGGGGAGGTGCCCAGTGAAGAATCCAATGGGGGAGCACAGATTTGGCTTGTTCCAGATTTGAGGCGGTACTGAGACGGGAACGTTTCAAGCGAAGAAGACGCAGTCGGTGCCTGCGGTAGAGGCGTAGACGAAGCAATACCTTTCTTAGATTTGATGTACTCTTCTACGATGAGTGCGGACACATGCCATTGTGATCGTCGTTTTCCACGTCGGTCTAGATGTTTCAGCCACGTCAGTGGTTCAGCACTGTCAAGCCATGCCCGTGTCTCCATTCCTAGACCAGCATGCCAGCGAGCTATTTGCGTAAGGCCAACGGGGTCCCCGCTAGCTAGAGAAGGGTATAGGATATTGTACCGTCGCCCTAGCTGTCCGCTGACGATGGCTGCCTTGCGAACCGTCGGCGGTGAGGCTTCAGCTCTAATCCTCGAAATCCTGTCTAGAATTATGAAAGGTTAGAGCACGTCAATCTCAGATAGTCACGCAACGGACCTGTGAACAAAGTCTCTTGTTTCTCGACAACCGCTTTGCTGGACGGTAAGCTCCTTTCTTTGCCTTTCCGTTTGCCTCTCGAAATCGACCAACGCCGATCCAATTTCTCGTCTTCGGACTGGAAACCAGTCCAGTCCAAAGTTGCTCCCCCGTTGGAGGACAGCGGGACGGGATGAAGGGGTACGGATCGAGTCGATGGGCTGAAGTCCACCTCGGCCGGCAAGTTACCCGTTTGCAAATATGGAGGAGATGAATGTGGAGAAGGTGAACGCGTGGACGTAGATGCATATGGTGCGTTCATGTTGATGGGTGTGTCGGTCGGGCATGCCATTTCATCGGACATAGGATGTGGCTGTTGCGACATGCGTTCGCGTCTCCGTGACTGAAGGTATAGGGCACGCTGGACGTCTTGCAATATCTTTGGATCTGGATGGGACAAAGCCATTCAGAAGACGTTTGTACCAGACTGTGTTTACTTGCCCTCGTGAGCTGTCGTAGCACCGTCCATTTCGAGTTTAACGGGTGGAAAGAGAACGCGACGGAGAACTCACAAAGATCGTATTCGTTCGAAAAGGCACTCGGCTCAAAGTCAGATATCAACGAGTCGACTTTCAGCGGAGAGAGGTTGGAGGTCTGGCCCTGCATGGGGTTCTTTTTCCTGCGAGATCCGTGGTGCCGTGGAGAAGTGCTCTTGGACAATTTATTGCCAGACAACACGGGATCGGGCCCCAATGAGCGGATGCGGCGCCTGCTCTCGGTCAGATCCACAGGTATCCTACTGTCTGACCTCGACTGTAGCATGGGTTGTACAGGAGAAGCAAAGCTGATGGAGGACGACCTCGAAGAATCGCCATGTGTACGAGTGGTGAGGAAGCGGTCTGGGAAGTGTATACGAACAGATTGTGTTTGCGAAGATGCCGGTTGAGGCGTCGGGTCAGGTTGAGACGCAGACGTCAAGTCTACCATTGAGATGGGTTGTGCCAGGGAGAAGGACAAGAAAGGACAGTTGGCGTGATTCTGCGCGGTAGGACTTAAGCTGCATCATTTAATGATTTTTCTCACGGCATAGAGAGTACAGGTCTACGCTTGTCGTGCTATAGATCTACAACGGGAATGCGCACTGTTCTCGCTTGGAATAACAAGAATTGGCCTGTAATTACGCGCCATCGAAGGCTTCGACAAGTTTCTCATACAACGACAAGGGTCCAGGTGTTCGAGAAACGATGCCTTTGACGCCCTATCTTTTGAAACCAACGGAGTCATTGAAAAGGGAAGAAGCAGCCCCAACAAGTTGCTCTCCGCTCGTGGCAGCTGGTGATCTAACAAACGGTTGGATGAGCATATGTCCATTCTATTTTCACTGCAACAACTTGCGTTCATCTGAATTGGCGTTTCGCTCTGGTCGACCTTGCGAGTGAATGGCCTCAGTTGTGGACTTCGTCGGTGTACAAGATTGATTATCGTCCCTCTGAGGGGTCCGCACAGCCAGACTGCGTGGTAGACCGTAATTGGATATCCTAATCCGACGCTGACCCCGGTCCAACGATGTGCGACGTTCTCGTTCCCGTCGATGTGTGGCACGCTCAAGTTGATCATTTTGTACCCGCGCAACGTCTTCCTGGAACGCACTGTCTGCGACTTTCGTGTCAGTACCTCCCATTTACTTGAGCCACAGAAAGCGCCTACCGACGTCTGCCCTTGCTATCGTGGCTGCCTGCCTTTCAGTGCCATTCGACATCTTGAGTCAAAATAATTTTATCGTGGTCTTGGCTTGATTGGCAACTCCACCTTCCGTACCTGAGGGCCACCAATTGCGACTGGACACGATGAAATCGAGTAATGCCCGTTTTATAACCTCCCTATTCTTTGGGGTGGCGCGTCCCCATGGTCTCAAAGCGACCATTGTTAAAGCACAAAGCAGAAAATCGCATGGTAACAATCTGCCACCTACCGTTCGGACGAACACAAGGATTGCTTTCAGCTGTGCCAGGGTTGTGGCCACAGGAATTCACCAATCGATAAACGATTGATACTAATTGAAGGACGTCGAGAGCACAGACAAACGCGAGACTACACAGGTGATAGATACCGGTATAGATAATCTGGAGAACGATCTAGTTCGTCACCGGGGCATAGGCTGTCCTGGTTGAGCTCGTCGTTTTAGAATTACACGCCCAAGCATCACAGCGGTGAATGCTGACAATGAAAACCTGTCGGCGCGATATCAGACGTGCATAGAAGAGTAGCGCTTTTACATACCAAGTAATTACATACGAGAGATGAGCATTACGCACATCAACCGTAGCTGAGCGTCCAACTGGTATACCTTTACTGAGGCAAGCAGCTGCATCACCCGAATGTCCATCTGCAAATCGTGGATTCGAGGTCGTCCTCCCAACGTGGCACGGTTACTCACCAAATATTTGTTCTACGAAAACAGGTTGGACACCAGCAGCTTCTCCTCCTACCAATTCGGCCATAGAGTCAGCATCTGCCCAGTACCACTTACCCTCTGCGGGCTGGTTGTCTGGAGTAAACGAATTACGTTTGTGTGACGTCCGGAGCATGCCTAGGATTTGGACTTCGCCTTCCTCGTCCCGCGCATAGCGGCTGGAAAAATCCTTGCTGATGAACCCACGGTCGACCAGAACCGTAGAACCATCGGTTCTCACTAAAGGAGTGATGACGTGGTAGCCATGAGTGCCGTCACGGACACGGGGACCTAACAACATTGTACGTGCATGATCCCAACGGCCTTGCAGCAAGACTCGTCGAAAGACAAATTCCGGTATCACAGAGATACTTGAAATGATAGCAATTTAAGAGTCCCGCTGCTCTGGAGGAGATGCATTCGCACTTTATTCGTTTTGGGAGCGAGATCGGGTCGCGCTGTAGCTTTTCTTCCAGTTCGTCGATTAGATTGATTTTCCACTGGAGGCGTTGTAGCTGCCATGTGCCCAGGGCGAACGTGAAAACTGGAATGAAGCCCAAAAGCAAGATCGTTGGGCTGGACCAGGACGACTTCTTTGCAGCGTATATACTGGATGTCGCAGGTCCTGAAGACTTGCCCGTGTGCAGCAGTCGACGTGATTGCGGCCGTTGTCTCGACCTAAACGTTGACAATACACCCTTGGAGAGCCTGCTGCGGGGTAGTGAGAACATTCCAAGGATCCCTCGAGGTTGCGGTTGAGACCTAGGTAGTATGAGTTCAGTTACAGTTCCCACGAGCGCGGTGTCAGCTTGGCGCAGTAATGAGACTGTGCCTTCACGCCAACACCCATCCCCACATCTAATAGCAAGTCCTACGGACGACATGCAAGTAGCACCTCAGAGGCACATACATCCCAGACTAGCTGACTTCGCTACCTCAGGTCTTACCGAAAGCGCCCTGGCTTCGACATTGATGGTGGTGACGAGGTACATTACCCTACCCGCCCAGTTGATAAAGACAAGGCCGAGCAAGAACTAGTAATTAACATAAAGAAAGCTACCAGTCCAGACGAGACAGCACCAAAGCAGAAACACGTCCGGAGTACGTTCATTGCAAATCTAGCCCTCATCGTCTGGCCTGACTTCGTTATAGAATGTATCGTATACACCTGGGATTACCATAGCTCGATATCATTTTGGAGTGGCCTACGTGTCCAGCCCATATTATCTGATGAAGTCCAGACATTCAAGGCGCTCATCACTGTCCATAAAGTCCTACAAGAGGGTCACCCTAACGTATGTGTTCGACCCGAACCACCCCAGCGCTCATCTCCGCTCATTTGATGAAAATATAGACTATCAAAGAAGCTCATGGACAGACCGGATGGCTTGAGACTTGCGCTCGTACTGTCGCCAGTGACGGTCAGCGAGGTTGGTTCCGTTCCGTATTCCGCATCGGAATTATCTGAACAGATTATAGGATACGGATCCTTGATTCGAACATATGTCCAATTTATTCTGGCCAAGCTTCGTTTCCACCGTCTCCGTCCGGAATTTAATGGCCTATTTGAGTACGAGGAGTATATCTCCCTCAAGGGTATCGATGATCCCAATGAAGGGTAAGAGATATTTAACTGATAAAATTCTTGATGGTTCAAATGTCCTTAGATACGAGACTATTACCGATCTCATGGGGTTGCAGGACCAGATCGAGTCCTTCCAAAGGATGGTTTTTGCGCACTTCAGGCACTCAGCCAACAATGAATGTCGAATTTCTTCCCTGGTACCACTCGTCAAGGAGAGCTGGGGTATTTACAGATTTATAACGAGTATGCTACGAGCCCTGTACCGACGTAAGATTTCAACCCCTTTCCAAAGCAGTCGTTGATCTTCTCCGACAGGAACCAATGACCACGAAGCATTGGAGCCGCTGCGCGAACGTTTCAATGCACAACACCATAATTTGCGCAAATTCTACTACGAATGCTCCAATCTCAAGTATCTGACTGGTCTCATTAATGTACCAAAGCTCGGTCAGGTGAGAGCTCTTCTGTCACGACTGTTGCCGTAGCCATTCTCACTCGATACTAGGAACCACCCAACCTTTTCGAATCTGACGATGCTCCAGACCTACCGGCACGACCGAAGTCTACTACGACGCCTGCCCCTCCCCCAGCACCGTCTCCAGATTCCGTGGCCGTCAGTGAGCAAGCGCGGATGCTCAAGGAGTATGAAGACCAACAGGCCGCTTTGCGTGCTCAACGAGAAGCCGAAGAACGGCAGAGATTGGAGCGCGAAGCACAACAACAACGTGAATTTGAACAACGCCAGCACGAACAGGCCGAGCGGGAACGCCTTGCACAGGAACAGCTCTTGCAGCAGCAGATGATGCAATACAACAACCAAGCGGCTCAGCAAGCAAGTGATTATCAAAGGGAATTGCTTGCCATGAGAGGCCAGTACGAGAGGGACCAACTTTTGCTTGAACAGTATGATCATGTAGGCTTTATATCTCTAATTGCCTTCGGGATGAGCTGATGTCTTGGTTGTAGCGTGTAAAAGCGTTGGAAGGGGAACTGGCTGCGAGCACCGCAAATATTAACGCACAAATGATGTCAAAGGACGAGTTGATCAAGCAGTTGCAAGATCAGGTGACACTCTGGCGGAACAAATACGAAGCGCTGGCCAAACTTTACAGCCAGCTTAGAACAGAACATCTGGACATGCTCGCGAAATTCAAGCAGATGCAACTGAAGGCAAACTCTGCGCAAGAAGCGGTCGATCGTATGGAGCGCATGGAACGAGATTTGAAGGCGAAGAACTTGGAGCTCGCGGACATGATTCGTGAGCGTGACCGGGCTCGCTTTGATGTCGATCGCCAAAAGTCGTCGCACAAGGATGAACTTGAGCGCTTGCGTCGCGAACTTAATTTTGCCAACGAACGAGCAGAAGACGCCACCCGCTCAAAAAGTTCTGAAGTGTCTGGTATTCTCGGCAAATATAACCGTCAACTGAACGAACTTGAAGACTCGTTAAGAGTAATGCCCTTTCCGATCGTCCGACGAAATGCTCATGAGTTGGCAGGCCAAGCAACTTCAAATTGATGATTTATTGATCAAACTCAATAATGCCAGCGGCGATTTGGAACGCCTGCGCGAGGAGAAGGATCAAGAAATCATGATTCTTCAAGAGGGTATGGATAGCACTATCCAACAGTTGTCGGAAGCACAGCAGGTAATATGATTTTATGCACCCCCCATGATGGGATTTGACGCCTCGCTTAGAACCAAGGTATTTCTGAGGAGGCGACCAATGCTCAGATCGACACTCTCATCCTGGACAACCGTAAGAAGCTGAATCAGATTATCGGTACGTTTACGATACACAAGTGCATAATGTTTATCTGACCATTATGCAGACTCGATTTTGCAAGCATGCGTACAGAAGGTTGACGATGCAATCTACGAGCTCGAGTCACCTTCCCAGGCCGGCAACGTCAACTCGACACCAGAGTACACCTTGTCTATGATTGAAAAGGCTGTAAACAATGCCACGGACTTCGCCACCATTTTCAATCTTTATCTTGGAGGGGATGTGGGCGGCGACTACGTCGATGTCATCAAGGGCGCCAACGAATTCGCTCAAGTTTTATCAGACGTTTTGATCAACTGCAAGGGGGTTACCCGACTTGCCAACGATGACGATGCATCTGACAAGATCATCGCTGTCGCCAAGACAGCCGGCGATGTTGGATTACGGTTCTTCCTCAACTTACAATCGTACAAGCTTGACTTGCTGCAGCCTGCTCAGCGAAAGGAGGTGTCCATGCGCAACAATAGCGAAGCCAGAATGGCTCTTACTCGCTTATCGGAGATTGTTGACGCGCTTGTTCCAAAAGGCTCGAAAAGCGGGGCCCTCGCAAAGGCTAACGGAGATATTGGAGACATTGTCGAGCGGGAGATGTTCAACGCAGCCCAGGCCATCGAGGCGGCCACCCAGAGGCTGCAAGAACTCGTGTCTCGCCCACGCGACTCGTCGCGGTTCAGCGCCGTGGATCTCCAAGTCCACGATTCGATCCTTTCGGCAGCAATGGCAATCACCAGTGCCATCGCCCGCCTCATCCAGGCCGCAACAGAGTCTCAGCAGGAGATCGTCGCACAAGGCAAAGGATCGAGCTCCGTGCAGCAGTTCTACAAGCGTAACAACAGGTGGACGGAGGGTCTCATCTCTGCTGCAAAGTCGGTCGCGTTTGCTACGAATTTACTTATCGAAAGCGCCGATGGTGTGCTCTCCGGCACACATTCGCTTGAACAGCTCATCGTTGCCTCCAACGAGGTCGCTGCGGCTACTGCCCAGCTCGTTGCCGCGTCTCGCGTCAAGGCAAACCTCATGTCCAAGACTCAAGAGCGACTCGAACTTGCCGCCAAAGCTGTCACTGAAGCGTGCAAAGCACTCGTCAGGCAAGTCAAGGCCGTCTCCGCGAAACAGATGCAAGAAGAAGAAGTAGATTACAAAAACATGGCCGTCTTGGAGTTCAAGCGGCGTGAGATGGAACAGCAGGTCGATATCTTGAAACTCGAAAAGGAGCTTGGTGCTGCGAGGCACCGCTTGGGTGCGATGCGGCGTGCTGGGTATCACACGGAAGAGACGGACTGATGACCGGTCACGAACTATGGTACATGGGTGCTCCTTGTTTTATCTGTTTCCGCGTCACCGTCGATAATCTACCTGTAATATTATCCCATTGCGTAGGACCATTGAATACACCCACACTTAACAGGGTTATATCCATGCATATAGGTATGACAATGTAATGAGACGGGTGCTATCTTGCACATTGGGCTCATCAACAGGCACCCGAATAGCGGACAATGTGAATTCAAAGAATAGTCTTTGGTGACCAAAACAAATAAGGATGTCTGAAGGTGCTGGGGACTACGCCTGTTAGACACGTGAGTTGCGGACGGCTGCGACCAGGTTGCAGAATAGCTTGCTCACTCATCCTAATTCCGCCCAAACATCCTCCTCATCGCGCTCATGAATCGCTTGAGCAGCACGTGGCATATCCGACATTCTCCCTGGCTGTGCATCTTCTTGGGCGTCAAACAACACTGGCTCACCAACTAGCGGTTGACCGAGTTCTGGATCCTCGTCTTCATCTTCGAGATCCAGATCAATGTATCCTGTGCGACGAATGGTGGATATATCGATAGGCTTCGGCCGCGAAAATATCGACTGGCCAGACCTGCTTGCCCATCAAACTCTGGTAACAGGTTGAAAAATCCGGACGCACTGTCTCATCACCGCAGCTAAACGGCCAAACTGCAACACATTGCGGGCTATTAGCAACAGGGTGTCGAGTAATTCTTCCTCCTTGCTCGTATAGCCACAGCCTGCAAACGCCAGTACTAGAAGGGTGATTGCACAAAACAATGTGAGAATTAGATCAAGTATGTTGTAGGGCGATCTCCAGAATTGCTATGCTTGAATTTAGCTATCTCCACATTTATCATTGTGCACAGACCCACCCTTCCAAAGGCAACGAAACGAACACCCACTTCCAGAATCATTGATGCGTTGATGATAACTTCGAGAACGTAGAACGCAAGTCCGGGACAGCCGTCAGACAGACTGAGGGCAACCGTCGTGACGGACAGTGCGGCCATCGCTAGATAGAGAAAAATGTATGTCCGCGAATGTACAAAGCGATTGGCGATTCCGCGCGTTATTTCTTTGCGGGTAAGTGCGTATATGGAACGCGGAGGCCTGGAGGGGTGACGCATATGTCAACGGGGTTTGGGTCTCTGAAGAAAGGACACGAACGTCGGCTCTGAAGGCAGCGTACCCGCGAGGTCATGGTAGGCATCCAGTGTCTCAGTCTCAGACATGACTGAATGTGAAGTCGATGGCTGCTATGGTTTGTGTCATGTTGGACGAGGCAGTTGCAGCGCCCTGGAACGCGGAGGAGCGATCGATACAAACAAGCACAAACACTGCTATGGATGGGTCCTTCCACTGTGCAACGGAACACGCAGCAAAGGCTGAGCGTCGCCCATTTGTCGAGGAGGTTGTCCTCAGCGATGTCCAGGCTACCAACAGCTCAGCATGATGAGTGCAGTGTAAACCGATGAACATCCAAGCGTAGAGTCGACGGAGTCTGAAATACACCCAGTGGTTGATCACGTAATGCTCTCTATCAACTCTCTAGGTTGACCATCACCACGACACTCTGATTTTCGCCGTCCACGTAGAATCTAGCCAAGATGGGTGGCGGAGACTTGAACATGAAGAAATCCTGGCACCCGCTCCTCCTGAAGAACCAGGAGCGGGTCTGGTTGGAGGAAAAGAAAGCTGTCAGTACGCTATCCCCTCTATTGCTCACCCCCCACCAACGCATGTCTCTTCCAGCTCGAGGAGAAGAAGAAGCTTGACCAGCTGCGCAAGGAGAAGGAGGAGGAACGCCAGCTTCAAGAACTTCAGCGCCTTCAAGAAGAGCAGACTGGGAAAAAAAGAACGGAGAAGCTGGAATGGATGTACACTACTCCAGCGACTGGTAGCAGCCAGAACCCTAACGACCTGGAGGACTACCTCCTTGGAAAGAAGCGAGTTGACAAGATTTTAATTGCGGATGATAACGCAAAGGTATGTTCCTCAGAACCTTACTTTTGTCTTTCTAACATGTTGTCCAGTTGGGAGCTACGCACAAGAATTTCATTGCCGTCCAGAATGCCAACTCTATACGGGATATCGCATCAAAAATTCGCGAGGATCCGTTACTTCTGATGAAACAACAGGAGCAAGCGGCCTACCAAACACTGATGAGTAATCCCCTCCGTCTTCGTGAATTGCAGGAACGAAATGGTATCAAGCCGAAGAAGAGTAAGGAAAAGGAAAAGAAGCGGGAAAAGAAGGAGAAAAAAGGCAAGGCAAAGGCAGAGGACTACGAGCATCGTACGCGAGGACAGACATTCTCACGAAGTCCAAGTCCAACGTACAATCATCGGAAGCATCGTTCTGATTCATACGAGCGTTATGAGCGTGGCTACGCAAGGCGCTCACGCAGCCCCTATGCTCGTCGTTCTCCCTCGCCTGTCCGCTCTCATCGCGGCAGCCACAGGAGCGAATACCGCTCACGCAGGAGTCGGAGCCGCAGTCCTGATTCTCATGACAGGCGCCGAGATGTTCGTGTTCGTGCGTGGCCTCGCTCCGACGAATCCGACGACAATAAGCGGAATCATTCGAGGACTGAGGAACATGGGAGTCGATATACCAATGAGTCGAGGAAGCGCCTTCGAAGTGCTAGTCCTGTCGATGGCGGTGCAAAGCGTTCCCGGAGCTCTCCCCCTCCATCACAATCTCGCCCTTATCCATCAAACTCGTCCTTGAACCATTCCAACGATGCCAAGGACCGTGCGGCGCGTTTAGCTGCCATGCAAACCAATGCATCCGCTGCAGAGGTCGATCGGCAAAAGCGTTTGCTGGAGCTCTTGGCAAAAGAGAAAGCTGAGCTGGAGGCTGAAACCGAAGCGAGATCTAAGTCCAAAGGCATGGGAAGCTTTTTGAGCCACGAACAGAAGAGAGTATTTGGTGGTGAGGGAGGTCTGGAGGATCGGATTAAAAGGGGGCGCAGTGGTTTCGTACGCGATGCAAACTAATAAATTGCGGTTTTGTCCTTCATCTACCTTGTGTGTGTACATGTTACATTAGAATATATGTAGCTGATGTCCTCGGGAAGAACTCCCACTAACTAAAGGCATCAGCCTGTTATCAATGTATGTATCGACGATGTCGGACTTATGTATGAGCTCAGGAGACACCGAGTGAGGAACATCCGCAAGCATTTCATAATGTTGTGGTAGTAGCCGATATGGTTCCATCCCCAGCGCCGTTTGCAGATGACTCCGAGGGTCGAATCCAAAGTCTGGGTATCAACGTCAAGTTTCGACACACGCCATACTGTCTGGGAAACTCCCGGACATGCTAAACAAGGCGTCACAGTCTCATTCCTCGAGAATAGTAGACTACCCCATCATATCATAGATGAGACCATTGACTGCTTGAAGTTTAGTACTAGCTGATGGAGCACCTTCGTCGCTAACCATTTGCACATGGAATGGATGAAAGTTTGTGCCATCGCAAGAACAAGTCGGACGAAGACTGGCGTTCAGAATGACCTTTTTTCCGAGCAACTTTTGGATAAAAATTCGGAATGGCTCTGGTAAGGGGGCATTAGTTTGATGCTGGGGTTGGATGTAAAGGCCCATGAATCCGAGAAGACTCCCTTGCCTTCCTCTGTTGGACCACCAGTAGCATTATCAGTTCGGAAGCAAAACGAACGCGGAGTTGTGAAGCGCTACGCTGTCACTGGCCATCGATGCCAGATCGAGAAGTCGAGGTCGGGAACAGTGGAAGGGAATTACTCCAAGCACACCGTTTTTCAACTGCAAGCAATAAGATTGGTTTGAAACAAGCAGCGAATTTCAGAGAGCTCACAGACCGAATAGTAACACTACCAATCACAAAAAGTTCGATTACGACGGAGGTATATACATATACGCAAGCTAAGTGCAGGGATATGTAGCGCTAGAACGAACCGGTTAGGTGGGCAGGCCTATAGTGCTAGTAGGAGGGAGCCTTGTCGCAGCTTCGTTGCGAAGATGATTACGCCGGCGAAGAATAAGGGCAAAGTCCTGGACGGTACAATGAGCCAACACGTCAATGCAGATAGGAATGAACCTTACGATGACCAAAGGGACGGATCCAATGCGAATCTCTGCACTGTCCCGGCCAGTCATTTGAGAAACTACTGTACGCAGGCCAGCCATGCAATCGTCCTCAAGGATCGCTGGCTGTGTTGCGTGGTCAGTTGGATGGAGAGTATGACTCGTGTGTTGTGTCCTGACCAGAGAAAATGAGACAGGGATCGAATTAACGCAAGCTAGCGATATGTCGG